>JACXGI010000581.1:39917-102495 GCA_016801175.1 Esox masquinongy
CACACACACACACACACACACACACACACTTTGCTGATGATGCGCCATTTAAAGAGGCAGCGATGAGCGCCAGAGGGGGACACCTGTGTCACCTGGAAAACTCATGGATTTGTCCCAAATCGCACCCTGTTCTCTAGAATATGAGGTGAGTTCCATTGGCCCAGAGCCCATAAGGCTCTGGTCAGCAGTACTGCATTATCTAGGGTGTGTGCTGTCATTTGGGACACACTTGTTCTGATGGTTTGTTGAAAGACAGACAGGGGCCCATGTGGACTGACAATGAAAAACTATTTACCAAGTGCCAGATGAAACAGCTGCTCCACTGCCTAAACCAAATATTGAAATGATACGTATCCAATCATTGTGAAAGGGTGACAGAGTGGGTGGGCTAATTACGAGAAGGCCATTATCACAGTCAGGCTCTGCAGGTTTGCTGAGCAATCATACCAGCATTAAAGAGATTCTCTGTGGGAACGTTTTTGTGTGTACTTGAGTAAATGAATATTGAGCAAATTAAACATTTGTGGTCTGCATATCAGTTCACAACAACTGGACTGGAGTGCGGGGTGTTGGAGCCCTGCTGTGTCTGGTACCAGCCACGGATCGGACAAACACACCAATATTATCTGGTTCGCAAAACAACTCTGGCAGATCAAGAGTGTATGTTTGTGCGGTTGACAAGCGCAAAGGCTCTTCAATCCAGGTGGCGTTATCAGCCCTGTCACGCTTGGCCGAGTTAACATGACATAGAACACCCCAGAGCCAAGACCACTGACACCACTCAAGCTTTGGAAGCACCAGTTGAAGGTGTCGGAAGTCACCTTAGGAGATAAATATGTTCTTACGTAGTAAATGTCAAGCTGAAAGAAGCATACTGGCTCATACAGACATGCACAGCTTCAGACAGAACAAAGATATATCCAAATGCACGGCTGGACTACATGTTCGGTTTTATAGTCTTCAAAACACATGTATTGCTCATTGTGCTTGGTCTTTTTTAACTTATTTTAAGCCATTGTGGGTTACCAACAAGTACACATCAACCTCAGTTTTCATTTATCTGAGCTGTCAGTAAGTAGTATATAAAAATTTAAGTGCTAAATAACAATAAAATAACATTGTTGACTGAAACGCAGTCGTACCCCCAGTACTCTTCTGTAGTTCTGCAGACTTTGCTGAGGTGGTGAACATGGATGAAAAGAGGTGGGAGAGCAAGCCAACATTCACGTTTACCTGGGTGAATGGTGCTGTCCTTGAGCTTTGGCTGAAAAGGAGCACGAAGCCAGGAGGAATAGAGCAACAACAACATCCATGCTGTCTGTTACGGACGACTGTTTAGTTTCCTGAAAAACCCTTGAGTGTGGCATGGAGTGGTCCTGGTGATTAGCAGCATGTCTGGAGGGGCTTTCATGGCAACGAGGGGAATATAATCTAGGGAATTGAGGAAAAGCCAGGCTACCCCTGTCAAGGTTGCCTTTGATAAGGCGGGAATAAATGCTGTGCCATTTAAAACCCTTTTCATTTTACTGTGTGCATTCTTTACATGCAACTGCATCAGCTTCTCATTGAGGACTACATTGTGCAAAGCAGGGTGGTGAAGCCGCGACACTAAATCGATTGAAGACAACATGGTGAAAATGATGTTTCAAATGGACTATCGTTTACTTAGAATCCTTTTACAGTGTGGTCCATTTCCATGGTATCACAAATCATTGTGCTCGTAGATAACCCTTTCACCTTGTCAACGATAACTTGTCCAACGTCTGCTCTACTGTTAGACATTCTGCTAGGCTTATGAGAGCATTTTTTTGCGTGTGATAATAACAGAAAAAAAGTTCCTGTTCAACTGAATGGACTGTTCAAGTGTGGTAAATAGGAAAGAAGCCCTTTTTCACCTCCACCCTTAGATATTTTCAATTACTCGATATGAAAAGGTCTCCAGCAGCGTCTAAAACCTCCACAAAGCAGCACACCCTGTGCCAGACAGTCAGCCAGACTGAGTGAAGGGTAATACAATTCAATCTGTGTAGAAGTCATTCAACTACACTTGCATAGAAGCTATTAAAGAATTAAAAATTAGAACTTTAAGGACTACAAAATCATTAACTATAACATGACTCTCCCCCCACATCAATTCCACCAAATATTTTGCTGTGTGACCTAGAATTCTATTTTGGGAGCACGGTACACCTAGCAAAGGAAACCTCCCATATAGTAATTTGTTTAGTAATGCTGTTGTTCTCCAAGACACTCTCCCATCCCCCAGTTTGCAAGATGATTACACCGCTATTACAGATAGAACTCTTGTTTGTACCCCAACCAAGTCAAAAGATGCAACCAATATTGTTTGCGCAATATTTATTTTTACCTATAGCAGAACCACAGGACCACATTTTACATTCATAGCCTAATCCATGTCATGGGCTTTTCTAAAATGACTTCATTGTTCAGTCATGTCACCACATCCCCCAAGGAAAATGTTGTTAAAAGACATTGTAAGGACGGCATTATCTGTCTAATCAATGTTTGGTTTTGGTTGAAGGTGAAAGTTGAAAAGGCGTCTCTCCAAGGTCGTTGGTCTCCCCTTTCATGATCAGCAATCAAATCCAATATTTTATTGGCCAAATGGAGTTTGAATTTCAGAAAGTACACTACTGGTCAAACATTTTTGAGCACCCCCCAAAATAATGTACATTTCAGAGCTACAAAAAGTTTCAAGGAACAAGTAATGGGTTAACAACTTAAAGCTGTTCTTCAGCAATGCAAGTAAATTCAACCTTGAAAGTTGGTGCTAACAATTCCTACATGTGTACCAACTTTGGTTGATTACTTACAAACACTCTGGTTTGTATAAAAGCAGTGTTGGAACAGACTGTGTTACTACACCCTCTTATCAGTATTATACTGCAGGAAGTAGTATATTGCTGTCATAATGGCAAGAAAAAGGCAATTAGCAAATGAAGACAGACAGACCATTATAACCCTTAAAGGTGAATGTCTTTCCTTTAGAAAAATTGCAAAAAAAAAGCAGAGGTGTCAGTTTGTACAGTTTCCTACACCATCAAATGGCACTTGGAAACTAGAGAAAACTCTGACAGGAAGAGGTCTGGCAGACCCAAAGCCATAACAGAATCAGATGACACGTTTCTGAGAATCAAAAGCTTGCGTGATAGGCGGCTCACTGGAAAACAGCTTCAAGCAAGTCTCAGTTTCAAAAGAAGATTAGAGCTGCAGGTTTGACAGGTTAATTGGAAGTAAAAAAAGCCATTGTTAATCAAAATAAGAAAAACAGGCTTGTCTGGGCCATGAAGCACCACCAGTGGACTAGTGAATAGTGAAAGGTCTTATGGACCAATTAATCAAAATTTGAAATCTTTGGTTCAGCACGCAGGGTTTTTGTACATCATTGAGTAGGTGAAAGACGGTTCCTCTGTGTTACACCAACTGTCAAAAACGGAGGAGGAAGCGTGATGGTCTGGAGCTCATTTGCTGGATCCAGAGTCGGTGACTTGCTACCACAGCATTTTGCAGCGCCATGCAATACCATTTGGTAGGGCTACAAGATTAATCAAAATCATAATAAAATTGCGATTTGAACATGTGCGATTTCTAAACCACAGAAAGATGCCATTTTGGATTTTCATTTAATTTTAACACTCAATAAAAATAATTATGGACAGATTGTAAATATGATACAATGTGAGTTAAAGTGAGTATCCTATAACTTAAAATAATAGCCACAACCCTATAAAATAATAACACCCGCAGGTTGGGGAGACGCTATATTACCTGTGTAGGCACTCTGAACAGCAAATTCTAACCAGTCCGAAACCTCAAAGATGCGTCATTGAGCATACTGCGAAAGAATAGTGCAGATTAGGGTGACACAACATACAGGCTCCTGAGACTGCGCCATAGGGACTTGACTGAAAAATGTGTGGCAAAGAAGTCTCTTGACAAAACCAGAAATACAAGTCCAGACCAGCCAAACAATCATCAATAATCAGGAGCGGCAGAACTATCTAATGACAGGGGGTGCGGGATTTCATATTTTTATGGGCATATTAGTAAATAGGTAATTTAACAAAATATGCAAGTCGTGCCAATAAATGATGAATTGATCAGCATCAGGTCATTGTTTATTTATTAGTCAATAGCAAAAGTGGAAAAATAGCCTGTAGAACACAGAAGAAAATGGCCTAATAAAATTATCATTTATGCTTTAGAAAAACACTGCCTACAGGCTATAAAACATTCACAAAAGCAGATCATCCCTCTTGAAAAAGCAGCTCAGAGACACTTGCAACTGACGTGAAAAGTGCAGTAATAAAAAATCATTAAAATATTTAACAGTAAAAAATAGGCTGAAAAACAATTAGAATAGCCTATATACTATTCTATAAAATATATAGGCCTAAGGCATCGACAAAGTGGAAAAAATAGCCCATAGAACACTAAAGAGAACATCCAAAAAACAAATGTATCCTATTTTCCATTTTAAGCTGTAGCCTACCCATTTTAACTGAACTGAATTCGTAAACATTCCCAAAAGTGGATCGTCTGTATTTATTCAGTTTACATGTCAAGACAAAATACTTCCAACAATACATTATTTTGAATATTTTACTCTATATTTTGATATTTTGGTTTTGGAGGAGCTGAGGCAGAGGTACACTGTAAAAAAACGTTTAGGTGAAAATAACATTTAGTCAACTAATTCTGCAAAATGTGTTGATTTGACAAATTATGTTAAGTTGAATTAAACTCAGTAAAAAGTAAACAAACAATCAGTCAGCACAGAACAATTTGTTCAGTTGACTTTCAAATTAGAAATCATAAGTCAAATCAACTAAGATCCCAGTTGGGTTGACTATAAATGGCAAGTTATAATAACTACAGTGTGCACAATTATTAGGCAAGTTGTATTTTTGAGGATTAATTTCATTATTGAACAACTACAGTGCTCTCTGTTAATCCAAAATGTTAATAAACCTCAAACCTGAATATTAAAGAAAGTAAAAGTGAGGTTTTGGTTTTCTTAGGAGAATATCTATGTGTGCACAATTATTGGGCAACTATTAGCGTGCAGAATTATTGTGCAACTAAATGAAAAACGCTAATTTTCCCATCTCACTTGTTTATTTTCATCTGTTAAAGTGAGAATAATAAACAAACATCTCAATTCACAAATAAACATTTGTGACATTTAAAAAAAAAATCAGTGACCATATAGCCACCCTTCTTTTCAATAACAGTCATAAGCCTTCCATTCATGAAGTCTGTCAGTTTCTGGATCTGTTGACGGATCAACTTTTTGTGCAGCAGCAACCACAGCCTCTCAGACAATGTTCAGAGAAGTGCACTGTTTTTCTTCACTGTAAATCTCCCGTTTAAGAAGTGCCCACAAGTTCTCAATAGGGTTCAGGTCAGGTGAGGAAGGGGGCCATGTCATTATTCTTTCATCTTTAAGGCCTTTACTGGCTAGCCACACAGTGGAGTACTTCGATACATGCGATGGAGCATTGTCCTGCATATAAATCATGGTCTTCTTGAAAGATGCAGACTTTTTCCTGTACCACTGCTTGAAGAAAGTGTCTTCTAAAAACTGGCAGTAGGTTTGGGAGTTGAGTTCAAATCCATCTTCAACCTGAAAAGGTCCAACTAGCTCATTTTTGATAATACCAGCCCATACCAGTACCCCACCTCCACCTTGCTGGCGTCTGACTCGAAGTGGAGCTCTGTGCCCGTTACTGATCCAGCCACGGGCCCATCCATCTGGACTGTCAAGAGTCACCCTCATCTCATCAGTCCATAAAACCATTGAAAAATCTGTCTTCAGATATGTCTTGGCCCAGTCTTGACGTTTCAACTTATGTGTCTTGTTCAGTGGTGGTCGGGTTTCAGCAGTCCTTACTTTGGCCCTGTCTCTGAAAACTGAAAACCTTGTACTTCTGGCCACTCCAGGTAGATTGCAGTTCTGGAATATGACAGCACTGGAGGACAATGGGTTCCTGGTAGCTTCACGTTTGATTCTTCTCAAATCTTTGGCATTTAATTTGCGTCTTTATTTCTCAACACGTTTCTTGTGACCCTGTTGACTATCTGCAACAAAATGTTTGATGGTTTTGTGATCACGCCCCAATATCTTAATTTCAAGAGTGCTGCATCCCTCTGAATGACTTTTTACAATTTTTGACTTTTCAGAGTCAGTTAAATCTCTTTTTTGGCCCATTTTGCCTGAGGAAAAGAAGCTGCCTAATAATTATGCACACCTTGATATAGGGTGTTGATCTCCTTAGGCCACACCCTCCCTCATTACACAAATACACATCACCTGATATGCTTAAATCCAATAAGCATTCAACTTTATACAGCTTGGAGTTGGAAAATATGCATAAAAATGATGATATGGTCAAAATACTCACGCCTAATAATTGTGCACACAGTGTACGTCATTGCATTGTCTTAACATACAAAATCACTGCTAACTGAATCTGCAAAGAACTGTGTTCACTTTCAAGTCAGAACCAACAAGTGAAATCAACAACAGCAAGATAACAGCTGTGTTCACCTAACATATGTTAAGATAACTACAGTTGGAGGAAAACAAAACTTCAAATTCACTATGACATCTATAAACAAAGCCTTGGTAGCTTCAACAATGAGTTACGCAGGGCCAGACAGCAACATTTATCGGGAATGATCAACAAGAATATCAACAATACCCGCACTTTATTTTTAATGTTTGACAAGCTTACAAACCCAATAAAGCAGATAGCATCAGAACTCATGTCCACTGTGAAATGTAATGAATTTGCGTGTTTCTTTAGTGAAAAAATAAAAAGTTTTAGACGGACCATCAGAACAACTATCTAACAAGGACACTGTACCGTCACTACGACCACCAAGACATAACTTGGTTATTTTGTCGCAATTTAATACAATTGACCAAAAATCCTTAGAAGAAACAGTTCAACATCTTAAAGCTTCCACATGTTGTCTCGACACACTGCCATCAGACTTTTTTAAAACAATTTTTAACTCTATAACAATGGACCTACAGGAAATAGTTCATAGCTCTCTGCAATCAGGCATTTTCCCAACGTCTCTAAAAACAGCTGCCATTAAGCCCATATTAAAAAAGAGAACACTGGATGCATCTATAATGAACAACTACAGACCTGTATCAAATCTCCCTTTTATAGCCAAGATCATTGAGAAGATTGTCTTCAATCAACTCAGCAATTTTGTGACCTCAAGCGGTCTCTGAGACAAATTTCAGTCAGGCTTCCGATCTCACCACAGTACTGAAACAATGATTAAAGTTTTAAATGATAAACATCTGAATACTAATTCCGATAAAATAACAGTCCTGGTTCTATTAGATCTCAGTGCAGCATTTGACACTGTAGATCATAGAACACTTATAGATAGGCTGGAAAATTGGGTAGGACTCTCCGGGACAGTCCTTGATTGGTTCAGATCTTATCTAGATGTCCGGAGTTACTTTGTCACCATTGGTAATCATGAATCTGATAGGGTGGCTATGACATGCGGAGTTCCCCAGGGATCAGTTCTCAGACCGCTTCTGTTCAATCTCTATATGCTACCTCCGGGCCAAATTCTACAGAACAACAACATTAACTACCACAGCTATGCCGATGATACTCAAATATATATGGCTCTCGAACCGTATGACAACAGTTCAATAGACTCTCTGTGTCACTGTATAGAGCACATAAATACCTGGATGAACCAAAATTGTCTACAATTAAACCAAGATAAAACTGAGTTTATTGTGTTTGGCAACAAAAATAAAAGAACAAGTATTAGTAAAGAGCTGGATTCTCGGGCCCTTAAAACCAGGGATCAAGTGCATAATCTTGGTGTTCCGATAGACTCAGACCTCACATTTAACAGTCATATCAAATTGGTCACCAAAACAGCATTCTATCATCTAAAAAATATAGCCAGAATCAAAGGCTTGGTGTCCCAAAAAGACCAAGAGAAGCTCATCCATGCTTTCATCTCTAGTAGGGTTGACTACTGTAATGGCCTCTAAACTGGACTCCCCAAAAAGACTGTAAAACAGCTGCAGCTCATTCAGAATGCTGCTGCTAGAATGTTAACCGGGACCAAGAGAACAGAGCACATCACTCCGGTTCTTAAATCTTTGCATTGGCTTCCAGTCAGTTACAGAATAGATTTTAAAGTGGTGCTTTTAGTTTATAAATCTCTGAATGGGTTAGGACCCGAATACATTTCTGATATGTTTGAAGAATATAAACCGAGCAGGGCTCTTAGATCCATGAACACAGGTCAGCTAGTAGAGCCCAGAGTCCAAACTAAACATGGAGAAGCTGCGTTTAGCAGTTATGCTGTACACAACTGGAATAAACTACCAGAAGATCTTAGACGTGCCCCAAACGTGTCAATTTTTAAATCCAGGTTAAAAACACTTCTCTTTTCACATGCTTATGCCTGAGCACTTAAACTTAACCACACTGTTTAGCCTTATAACTTCCTATGTTTTTATCCCGTTTTTATTCTTTTTATATTTTCTTATTCTATTTTTTTATTGTTATGAGGTTGTTTTGATGTTTTCATCTGAGTATTTGTTTTTATGTTATTGTATTTTTATATTTTTTCTTTTTCTTTGTAAAGCACATTGAATTGCTTCGATGTATGAATTGTGCTATATAAATAAACACCACTTGCTTACAATTACTTATAGTCTTAACTTCCAAAATGAACTTGAATCTGCTAAGAACAATGTGTTCACTCCACTTTCAAATCAGATCTAATAAGTTAAAACAACTAAAGCAAGACAACAGTTGTGCTGACTTTAAATGTCAAGGTAAGATAACAACAAACCTTTGCATGATCCTAACTTACAAAATCAAGCTGAACTAGCTAAAAACGCGTTCACTCAATTTTTAAATGAGAGCCAATAAGTGAAATCAGCTAAAGTAAGACAATTGTGATGTTGACTAAAGACATACATTCATGATAATAAAGTCATTGAATTGTCATAACTTAGGAAATCTAGGAGAATGAGCTATGGTAAGAAATACTTTTTTACTTAAAAAGGTACTATTTGTACTACTCTGACACTGCCGTGCATGCCTGATAACGGAGGTTTTTCAGTTGTTGCAGGTATGTGTCTACCTCAGGAACCTCACCACTTCTATCTCTGCATTTCAGTGGCACTTGCACCTTGTACATTCAATTTGCCTCTTTGCACATTTAGAATTGCCATTGTGCATGCATTTTTATTTTTTTACAGTTGTTATACACACCTCTACCTCGGGGACCTTAGTGCTGCTATCTCTGCATCCCGGTTGCTCATGCTACCCTACTATATTACTCCTTCATTTGCCTCGTTTGCACATCTAGAATGCCATTTAGAAATTGCCATTTGTAGCCAAACAACTATTATCCCACTTGTAACACACACTATACCTAATACTTGTACACTTTCTGCCCTCCTCTATTTGCCTTAATTGCACATTTAGTACTGCCATTTGCACAGCATTTGCCTTTATTGCACATATGCATATTCCAATTGTAATATACATATACTTTATACTTGTAAATGTTCTGCCCAGGGCTTGATATTAGCACCCGCCCACCCGCCAAATGCGGGTAGAATTTGGCTGTGACGTGTGACGCAGTCACTATTACCAGCCACTTTTGCGGGTGGCATTCCATATATCTATACACAGGGTTTTTCCAGCATGCAAAACTCAAAGGCGACAGTCTTCCCAAAATCTAGCACCGCCTCTGTGTTTTGGCATGGTAAAACATCATTTTGCGCTCATAAATAAAATACCAGCGAAACTCTGCAGCTATTGGGATAGTAGGAGGAAACTTTTTCCATATTGGCATTGTTGCCAGGTGTGGTGTTTTCTACACACAACTAGGCTATTCTTAATGGGCTTGGGCGGGTCGATTCTCTCTGGAGTTGTGGGAGAATTTCTGTTTACTGACAATGAAATCTGGCAACCTTGCATGCAGGACCACACAAGTCCCGATGTCGCTGAGATGAGTAACGTCGGAAAAACAAGTGGATCCTAGTTTTCTTTTGCACCAAAGCATGTCAAAATATTTAATTGAAAACGTAATAACCTCAAACTACATCCAATCCGCATACATTTTTTTTTTACCGTTTTAGGTGACTTCGAGTAGCCTAAAATTACAGATTTATTTAAAGAGAGATCGTGAGACAAACGAAAATGACTGGTGAAAAGACCATCAGGTTAGGGTATGTACTTTTACCAAAAACATTAGGCTATATATGCAATATACAGTGTAAAAAAATACAGAATTAATATATTTATGTCACTAACAATATAAATATATGAACGTGAAGACGCTGGATCAGCGACAGTAGCAGAGCCAAGTACAGCTAAAGGAAGTCGAGGGAGGGAGACAAACTATGTGACGCCAAGGCAAGGATGGGGAAAAAAATAACGTGACAAGGCTGTAATATATAACAGCTTTGTTTCGTTTTTTATGCAGGTCTATATTAACAAGAACATAGCATAACAACGAAAATAGACAATAATAAACAATAATAGACTGCGATTAATTATAAAGCTGATGAGTGATTTCATATTTCTTTTTAAATAACATGTTAATAGGCCTAGGTTAAGAATAAATATATTGCTTGTATATTTTGGTTGCTCTTAGGGAGGACACTGTAGCGTGCATTAGCTGCTCAAATAGACATGGACAACAGGACAGATTTAACACTATAATAGTTGTCTTTCTCAAGAATGTAGCCAGATACACACACTTTTTTTAATTTTAGTCTTCGGAAAAGATATCTGAAATAATAAACTCATTGCAATGCGAGTGACACTACGAGCTACGACACTACAGCTCCCATAAGCACTACCTGCATACAGTCCATTTGTGTTATGCCTATTGCCGCCTTGCGTGCCAGTGACTGACAGCGTGAACAAGGTAGACTACGATGTAGCACATCATATTCAACTTTAATTAAATGAAACGTAATTCCCAACAACAAAATTGTGGCTAGGGAAAATGTTGAGTGGCTAGTAACTATGGAAAACCAGTAGCCACAGTGGCTGGTGAGCAAAAAAGTTAATGTCAAGCGCTGGTTCTGCCCTCTATTTGCACTTCTGGTTAGATGCTAACTGCATTTCGTTGTACTGTACTTGTACTGTTCAATGACAATAAAGTTGAAACTAATCTAAATGTTAAAATAACTGCAATGTTGTGGCCTATAAGTGGCTAGGCTATGGAAGATAATGTGTAATACAGTAGCCTACAAACAACATCAGCTTGGGTGAATGTCTAAATAAACATCTGGGGCCTCATGTATCAATCTTGCTTACGTTTCTAACAAAATTCTGGCATATGTGGAAATCCTATGATTTGCGTGCGCACACAATTATTGTGATTTTTCAAACTGGCATACTGAACACATACGCATGCTTCCGCTGATAACTCAGACCCATACTACTGCGTATGTGAACGAGCTTACCGTCTCCTCCCAATTAACGCCTACTATTACCCATATAAAGTAACCAAAATTAGCCCTATTGACTGTGTAACTGTGTCAATGATGATATGTAACTGACAATGACCAGTTAAAAAAATGTTAGCTAGTGAAGAAACGTTTACTCGGCGGGCTCTTGTCCTGAACAATATGCAAGGACCAGTCCATTACCATGTATCCATCATGATTGTCTGTGCACCTTTAAAACAGAAATGGCACTCAAGAAGCATTTGACTCAACGAAAACATGTTCATGAAATGGTGACTGCTTGTTTAAAATGTGACATATGTAATTTTTCTGAGCCCTGTAATGTTAAGCAGTACATTTCTCATTTAAGAAGTCACTTCAACAATAAGGAAACGGTCCAATGCCCTATTCAAGATTGCAGCATTAAATCTATTGTGCACTCTTAAAGTAACACAAAAGTAGGAAACACTGTTTCTGTACGTCAGAACATTTTCGACTTGACCTAATAAATTACACCTCACAGGTTTGTGTCAGTATTGGGGACACAGAAAGAGGACGTTTCTGATTTTGACGTTTCCATGTCAAACTGCGAAAATTGAGGTAATGAAGATTTGGAGGAGTCACTGAAACAAAAACAAGTATCACTATTTCTTTGGATGCAAACTATTTTACAGGTCTCCAAGGCAGCAACCTAGAAAATAGTTGAGGAACTTTGTAGTATTGGCTCAGTTTCTAGCAAACATACAAAATAGGCAATTAAAACTTAACACTGAGCAGTGCCAGGCATAGTGGACTTGCCCCTAAAATTCTTTGCCTGGTATGTTATGCTGTTCAAACATGATGCTCTAGTGTTCATGATACTGGTATCGGTGGACCCCAAAATGACATTTTACAAAGGCCTTGAAAGGCATCTTTCCCAGCTCCTTGAATGCTATCCAGCCAAGTATGGTGGAAGGATAGAGCTAAAACACCTGATGAAAAGTTTTGACAAATACATAGGTTTGATAATATTTATTCAAATTAAAGTGTCTTCTGTACAGTTATTACTTACTGTTATGGTGTATTGATAATTGCTACGTTTTTAATATATATCAATATTGGGGATGAGCCCTCATATTGACAACCACATTAACAATGTAGTAAACCAGTACATTGTGCTTTTGTTGTTAGTTCCAATCAAAGAAAGAGGCTGTGCCCCGAGGCTTGCCATACTTTATGCAAGAAGACCATGCCAATTTCTTGAAGATGTGAGGTATACAACCTTAAAATACAACCTTATGCTTTCTCCCAGAAGTGCAATGTCTGATGAATCATGTAATGTCCTAGGTCATGTCCACACTAAGGTTGTAAGGCAAGTTGAATTTCTGTCGTCATATGAAGTGATTACAACACACAGGCCAACTCAAATGTGACCCAGCTACTGTATATAAGGATATTTCTTTTACCAATGTTTTATTTGTTTTACATTTTCTCCCTGATGTCATGATATGTAAATAGTGTAGGGCCTGCTTCATCGTAGCAATTCCCAGTGGACTATGCACAGTCAATGATCTGAGGTCTTCAGAAGCACATCCAATGCTGTTATGGTTCTTATCACGCTGCTCACTTAAGTAGGATTAGGACAGTAGGGAAAGGTAGAGACCCACGCTCATACTGTGGTGTTAAGAAGGTACAAAATGCACATCTCCACCCTTCCTGACACCTTCGACCCCTTTCAATTTGCATAACGCCCCAACAGATCTACGGATGATGCAACTGCCCTGACGACACACCCTCTCCCACCTGGAAAAAGGCAACACATATACGTGAGGATGCTGTTTATGGACTACAGCTCTGCATTCAACACTATTGTGCCTGCCAAGCTTGTTCCTAAGCTTAGGACCCTGAGACTTAACACCTCCCTCTGCAATTGGATCCTGGACTTCCTGACAGGCCAACCCCAGGTGGTGAGAATGGGCAACCTCACCTCCACTACACTGCCCCTGAGCACTGGAACCCCTCAGGGCTGCATACTCAGTTCCCTCCTGTACTCCCTGTTCATGCACAACTGCGTGGCCACACACAGCGATGATCGTGGACTTCAGGAAGCGGCAGAGGGTAGGACATGCCCCCCACACACATCGATGGAGCTGAAGTGGAGAGAGTCTCTGAATTCAAGTTTCTGAGTGTGTTCATCAAGAATGACCTCACCTGGTCCAGACAAGCGAACATGACATTGAAAACTGCCCAAAAACGACTATACTTCCTGAGGAGACTCAAGAAATTTGGCATGTCTGCAAAAATTCTCACCAACTTCTACAGGTGCACCATTGAAAGCATCTTCTCAGGCTGCATTACTGCTTGGTATGGCAGCTGCTCCGCTGCAGACTGCAAGTCCTTCCAGAGAGTGGTAAAGTCTGTGGAGCGCATCATCGGCTGCCATCTCCATTCCGTGCAAGGCATCTACCATAAACTATTCCTTAGGAAAGCACGGAGCATCAAAGATCACAGCCACCCAGGCTATGGTCTGTTCACATTATCCTCTTGATATAAAGCTGAGTATACATTTTCTCCTTAATTCTCACTACGTAGTTGTAGTGTGCTATGCCACCATTCATAAGCTTATTGCACTCATATGTATCCAATATTTCAATGACTCTATCAATTGCTGCTTGGTCACACTTTTTGTATATTACCACCATACTTGCCATATCTAAATGTTCAATAATACTACTCAGATTGCTGCTCTATCAAAATACAACCCAGATTGCTGATAGTTTACAGTATTCTTTTTTAAATTGCTGCTAGTGTACAGTATTTGTCAGGGAAGGTGTAGTGGTGGAAAGGAGGAACCAGGCGCAGGCAGAGTGTCAGTCGATGTTGATATATTTAATAGACAAGAACACCGAGCACTCAAACTAACTGAAATAAAAATAAAGACTCAAACAACACGAAATTAAAACGAAACACCACGTACACGAAACATGCGGAGACAAGGAACAATGACGGACAAATGAGGGGAGCAGAGGAGAAACATTTAAACACATACTGATGACCTAATTGGGACCTGGTGTGAGTGACAATTGGAGACAAGACAAATGAAGGAGTCCGGGCTGAGTTCATGATCCATGGGAAACTGGGAAAAGCGGGAGATGACGGAGCTGTCCGTCACCTCACCGTCACAGTATTATGTATATTGTTGCTTTATTTTATTATTATTTTCTGTCTAGCTATATAACTACGTAGTTTGTCGGTTGCCATGTCATAAGAATTTAATTGTACAGGATGACGCTGTGTTGTTCGGAGCATTTGACAAACCTTGAAACTTGATGCAACTTAAACAACTGCATTCCCCCAGGCCCAGCTACACATTCAGTTGACAATAGTAGTGATTTTGCATGCTTTGTTGCCCAGGCAAAACTACATATTTTGCGTCACAATTTCCCAAATTCCTTTGCAACTTTGACTGGACTCCCTTACAAGGATTCTCCAAAATGTTTGAGGTACAATTTTGAGGTAGTGCAGAAAATATTCTTCGACTGGTGCAGAAAACCGTACAGCAAGAGTGCATAGGCTGAAGAACCATCTTCTTCCTTAAGGCAACAAATTCATGTGGTTTTTTTTTGTTTTACTCACAGTAGTTGAGTTAATTCCTCTGGCAACATGAATGTAATTTGCCCCAAATCTTTCATGTATGAGTTATGGAAATGCTGAACGAGCTGAAAAATTCAAATTCCCCTATTATTTACGTGTGGCCTTCAGTCTACAAAACAACAGCCTTCTTTTGATTGAGGCAGTTGACTTACAATCATCTCTTCCCATTAACTACAGTCCCTTCTAAAAATGTTTACAGGATGTCAGAAAATGTTTTAACACTCAACACAAACTTTTCTTAGAACCAATTCTGAATATTGTCTTTGCTCAGTGTTTGAATTTCTATTTACAGTTCCATAAAACCATGTTTCAATGGTTCCATTTATAAATGTGCATGGGTTTGTTGTGGAATAAATGTTGTGGAATAAGTCTACAGAAACATATTTTAGAATGGCCTATTGATAAAATGATGCAACTGCTTGAAAGGAGGAAGTCAACATGGAGTGAAAATTGGCGTTCTTATTGTATTAGAGGGCTCTCGATCAGACAACCCATTGCCAGCTGGAATTGTAAACGTCTCCTGTGATGTGGGGTAAAGAACATCCCAAATGGTCTGGACCGATGTCATGAGAATTTAGGGCATTTTTATTATTACTAGGGTCAGCTTGCTTATTACACTTAAAAGGTTGTAATAACACGTTTTTGTAGTCATTGTCAACATACAACTGGACTTTAATTGTATTCATGTTCTGTTATCAAAGATTGAAAGCAACCTCGTTTTGGGAGTTTATACTTGTTAAGCGGTTATCAATGGCTGTGATCTGACCTTGTTTACTACTGTCATTACTTCTAGATTAATAAATTAATTTGTTTATTGTCCGTGTTGGGACAAAAGGGAGGAATTGTAGAAAATTAATTTATTATTATATCCTTATTTTTTCAATTTTCTGTTAGAAGGCCTCCGTACTCTGTATGCTTGAAATATTACGTGTACTCAAAAAACGTGTCTTTCCCTGTCAGCAACTCATGATGTCTCTATCTGTGTTCAGGGGCAGTAATGAATGGAATGTCGGCTGAGTAATGCTCCTAGTCTCCATCTATGTGTGGTAGACTAGGCCTTGGTTCTAGCAGAAACCACTAGAAGAAGTCTCCCTTTTGGGAGTACGTCTTAATAGCAGCAGAGGGACTCCTGCTCCTTGTATTATAGAGGTCAACAGGACTCTATTCCTTATGGGGAGAGCTGAGTTAGCAAAACCACCAATAGTAACATGCCTCTGCTGTCGTGTGTGAGCTTTCACCAAGTTGTCTGGGCAACCGACATTCTATGATTACCTATGTCTCCTGGATCTATGTCTGTATGCAACCTTGCATTTTCTAGGCTACATCATGGCAACAACAATTCTTTGTATGTACATTTTTGCAAGTGCTGATGTCGTCACCTGTAAAGCTAGGAAAGAATATAAGCTTGAACCTGAAAAGCCATAATCAGAACAACTGTCATGACACCACTCTCTGTTGGTCTCTGTACTTGTACTCTTTTTGTCATGATGCTTGTTCCCGTATATACGATTAAACCTGAAATAATTAACTGTTATGCTAATGACTGAAGGAGTTTTTACTTGATAAATTGCGAACATTTTCCATCTTCCACAATTGACAATGTATATATTTTTTTTATCTATTTTCTCTTATTTATACCCCTGTAAAAGAAGAAATCATGGCTTTCCACTTAAGTGTTCCTAATCACTCAGGTGACCTTAAACTTAAATATGAATTGGAATATACTTCAGTCAGGTAATAATAAAGAATTTCTAGGGAGGCCAATAACTGCAGCACGTTTTGGGAGAAAATTTAATTTATTTCACATTTATTGCCGGACCGAGTAAGCGGAGCCGGCCAAGAAGAGCGAATGTCACTTACTGAGTGAGTGAATGAATGAAAAGAAAAATAAAAGAAATGAAGGAAAAACGAGCGATGTTGTGCCATGAAATGAAAATGCTTTGGCAGTGTAAAATTAATCTCCAGTCTCGCTAGCAATTGCTCAATTCTTATGACTATTCCAAGTAGTAAATTAGTAGATACTAGTAAGCCAATTACTGACTAATAAGCTGTTAAAACGGCCAGAGACAAAAGCCATACAGTTCATAGATGCTATTTGTGTTGGAATTAAACTTAATAATAGGGGTGAGAACAAATAGTTGAATTGTCGACATTTCGACAAGGATGACATTTATCGACAAGTTAATCTAATTTTCGAAAGTTACAAAAAAAAATCTGTACTACTGATTGACTCACTTGGCGACAGTAATGACGGGTTATTTCTTAGACTTAACATATCTGGCTAACAGCCAAGTACAGGAAATTATCACGGCTAGCGAAAGCATACCTGGGCATCCCGGCAAAATCTGTTCGGCCTGAAAGGGTTTTCTTAGCTGCAGGCCTGATAGTCACTAGACCACGTAAGCCAACTCGTCTACTCCTGGAGCAGGAGAACAGCTAATTTTTCTTAACAGGAATAAATGATCATAATAATACGGACATTGCCTAATGATTCTTTAAATTTTTGTTATGATCTTACATCTATGCATGTGCTAGCCAGATTTTGTTTGGCTTTAATTTCATATAATTTATTCCTATTAAGCTTCCTTCCAAGGATATCATTTTATATAATTGTATTAACTGGAACGCATCGGTGGGTTCGTTTGATTTAATGCAGACTGTAATGTAACTTTGTTAGTCTATATATTAAGTATAGTTTCGTTTGGAAAGTATAGTTTTAAGGAACTGTATAAAAATAGTTGGCTAGAGTCTAATACATTTTGTATTTTGTTGTTATGGCCAGAAAACATCGACACAAAGACGTTAGCTAATGTAAGGCAATTCATACATATGTGTGCTAATTCATGGGAGACAATGCACGTTTTTTGACGACGTTTATAGTTCATTTGCAATTGCAATTAATGGAAAAGCTTGTAGCAATAAATTGAAATAAATTACTTGTTTTAAATTACTAAATGACTTGACAGGCCTAGGATATTTGCTGCTGTTATAGCATTTCTGAATCTGAATGTCTATAGAGTAAAAGTATATCTAGTCTAATTGTTTATACTAAAACGTTATTGAGGTCGCTAATTACATTTTTAAATAAAACATTGAATTTATTGCATAACATATTACATTTTACATTCATTTTTTTTCATTTAGTACCTCACTTTTTGGCATGAGTGGGTGGGATTGACTATTCAACAACAAAAGCATAGGAATTATCGATAGTGAAAATATTTCTCATGCACATCCCTACTTAATAAGAAACGTTAGTCACTTTAACACAATGCTTAATGGTGTCTAGCGAAATATTCAAACTTGGCGTGATGTTAATGCGTGACAAAATCTAATGTTGAGACACTATATCAAGCGGCATACGTATAGCTTTGGGGCGTAGTGGTTAAAGAAACAGCCTCTCACATGGGAGACCAAGGTTTGAATCCAGTGAGGGCAACAACAATCATTCCTTTTGAACTAGGCTTGCCTGGTTCCTTTTCTTGTTTTTACAATAATTTTACTTCAATGAAAGTTTACACACACTACCATTCAAAAGTTTGGGGTCACTTAGAAATGTCCTTGTTTTCCATGAAAACAAAAATGAAACGAGTTTGAAGAGGAAATACACCAAAATTAATAGGAAACAGTCACTGACTGGGTTAGAAATAATTATTTTTAATTTAAATAATAATTGTGTCCTTCAGACTATGCTTTCATCAAAGAATCCTCCATCTGCAGCCTTGCAGAACTTTGGCATTCTATTGGCTCTTTTCCACTGCATGGTACCGGCTCAACTCTACTCGCCTCGATTCTACCAGGGGAGCTTTTCCACCGCTATGTACTGGCTCGACTCGGCTCTACACGTCTCGCCTCGGGTCATTTCCCACGGCAGATAGTACCCTGTACCCGCCCATAGTGACATCACAGGAAAACTGCCGTGACGCCACCTTCAACGTGACACACGGGAACAACAATGGAGGATATCGTACAAGTACACCTGATTCCTGGCGAAAAGCTGGCATTTGCCGTCTAACGTAAACCCTGCAGTGAACAGAAAAATCAGTTGAATGAACTCCATCAATTTTCTTTAAAACTGACAAGCTTTAAATGTAAAGTGGTAAACCAAAAGTAAACTAAATCTGGATAACATGGTCACAGACCCTGTTTGAAAAACTGTGAAAAAGCATAAGAATAGAATTATCGCCTTGCATTATAAAAGATGACATAACTGTGCAATGTTCTGTTAGATTTAAGTGTATAAACTTAACAACTCAACTCCACCACATTCAAAACAACCTACATAATTCCTCAATCCTGATTAAAAGGTATAAATAATTGCATTTTTAATTACCTGCTATAATACCATGTGGACTGACTCAAGAGTAGCCTACTGTGCACAAGGCAGCGTTTACCAGTAGTAGCGAGGAAGCATGTGTGAGCAGTAACGTTTGTCTTGACTGCAAAAATGGTTAGAAAGCTTGGTAGGCTGCTTCTGTTTGACGTAACATTAAAAATAATTTGTTTTTAATCTTGGTGCTGAGCTAGTGTCTAACAGCTTAGAAAGCATGACTAAAGTTAGGGCAAACCCCGAATATGTAGATCTATATTTGTGGGAACATCCAAAGCACACCATTGAATTCATGGAACACCCTTTTAGGTCTCGCCTTCAGAATAAGACCTTAGTAGTAAATGTAGGGTATATTGTGTCAGATTGGTGATTTATGACCCTGGGGGGCAGGGCTTCCAGATTGATTTGACAGGTGGGTGGGACATCCGGTTTGCTGGGCGGGACTTCCGGTGTGACGTATGCATGTCCGGTGACTTTGTGATTTATGATTGCATTGATGTGTCCATGTTTGATGTTTTACAATGACTGATAAGCACCCCGGACGAGTGTTATAACAGGTGCGCTATGTTTGATGTTTAACAAATGGGTCTTAGGGTTCCGGAATGTTAAATTCCCAGGCAATAAATAAGTGTTATATCAGCGGCAAGATGTTTGGTGTTCAACAAAAGGGGTGCCAGGGTGCAGCATATATTCTATAAACCCCCCGGGTTACGACAGATGTCCTACAACCGGTGGGTGTTAACCTTTCATGTTTTATGGGATGATTGGCGTGGTCTGTGTATTTAAACCACGCAGACCCCTGTGATGGTCATTCAGTATTGTCTGAGTAAACTTACCTACACAATACAAAACACGGCGGATTGTGCGGCGATCAATGTTTTGGGTGAAACACCGTTGACAGCTAATAACTTAACCGCTGCTCAGCGATTTGGTAAGAAATTACAAATGGACAGCAGAGATGCATTCAACATGGCAGCACCGAAGAAACCGATGCGGAGCTTAACACAAATCCATCATCTGCACCAGGATATGATGGCAAGGGAATGGAACTTGGACAACGGTCGGATCGGTGGATACATTTTCAACCCAGAGATACTGGAGGTAGCATTTTATGAATTACCCGAAGGCCAAGAGTTTAAGGCTGGTGTGACTGATCAAGTGGTTTTTAACACCAGTTTATGGAACACCTTTTCGAAAAGTGAAGTATTTGGGGCCAAAATAGGGCACCCATAATAAGGTAGATGTACTGTTTAAAGTTGTCGAGGGAATAAAGCAGTATGACTCTGTTAGATTGGAACTATTTCCGGAAAACTACCATTGGATTGACCGGATTGGTGATCAGCTAGGTCCTCTTAATCTGTCATACCTTTCAAATGCTAACAAGAGTTATCACAAAATGGACAAACACCTTGCACTAAAAGTTTTAAAGATCATCAAAGCAACATTGGGCATTATTCTGGAAAACGTTGTTGAGGCTATTCTCCACAAAGCATGCATCGGTTGTGAAGTGGACCACCCGAGCCAGAGAAGACATTCTTGTCTCGATCCTCCTGATTATTTTTTTGAGACCCATTATGATGACATCGTGGAGACAGTTTTAACACCGCGACTGAATCATGTGTTGGTCAAGGCTTTGAACGCATCAAGGTTTCATGCACCGCTTACCGATGTTCACGTGGCCGCTGAGAACTTTCTGCATGACCTCAAGTTGGAGCCAAACATCACACAGAGACTGAGTGAGAACAGGGATGAATACATGGATAAATTTAATGAGGATGCAGTATGCGACGCAGTGGCGTCTTCGTGCGATGAAAGCAAAGAGTCTGCTGTCTAAGGATGGGTAACTGCAGTCGTCGTGTTTACATGTATATAAACAAATCCTATGTGGGTTTAGCGATTAAACAGTTGATGCACAATGCTATCAAGAGCAGTGTTGATGGTTGTAGACCTTTTAATAACCGAGACCATGTCAGTATAAAATGTTTTAATAATCTGAACAAGCATATGGAAACGGTCAGGAACACACCTGATGATTGGCGGCAGTTGTTGTCAAATGGTGTTGAATCAAAGGCTCTAAACAACTTCATGTATAAACTTCTAACATTTTCAAATGTTGACAACAAAGACTTTAAAATTGGGCATCTGTTATGTTTGTTTACGTATGTAACAGATGTTTGTGTGATAAAATTGCTGAGTAATGATGCTGTGGATGTAGATTGTATTTCTAAATTGTTTACAGATTTTTTAACCAGCAGAAATCTGAATGTTTGTGTAACTTTCTGAATTTCTTGGATGATGTGTAATTTCGAAATCTAAAATAAAACGATGTTAAACATGTATTACTTCTCATTATTGCCCGAATGCTCTACGATGTCTGAACAGGTTATGAAAAGTATTTACTACGACCTCGCAAACGCTGGTGCTTATGTGGGTAGAGAGGGTTTGACAAGAGCGTACTTGGAGAAAACCGGGGAGATCCTCAAAAATGGCGAGGAGGATGACTGGCTACTCGCCAAGGATACATACACGCTACACAGGCCTGTAGCAATACTTTTCAAAGAAATAGAGTTATTGTTCATGATATAAATTCACAATTTAAATTCACAATCGTATGTGGGTATTGGAATTCTATCAAAGATACTTCCAAATCACCTTTCAAATCTATACCTTTGGCAAATTTTGTGGTATAGCTCGAACTCGAATTGTTTGGATAGACATGTCTCGACGAGTTACTGGGCAGCGTTATGTAGAAACCACCATCACCCATGCTGATCGCCGTCATTGTAAATGACGTGATCGTGAAAACCCCGGAGTTTTATCCAGTTTCTAGGTCAACGACTTGTTCCGATGGTATCCAGCTGTTGAATTTCTCAGGCCAACCAAGCCATTTCACAAGACTCATTTTCTTCCCTTTCTGTACTCTCATCCAGAACTGCTTCCACCTTAAAAGTTTTATCCTTAGCCACGATTATTTTTAGTAGTTCCTGTTCATAAAAGGTCCCAACTATCATATCACCATCGTAATCTTTTATTCTATATACAGGAAGTACCCGCAGGATGCATTCTGTCATTGTAAAATATTCATCTGTGTACCCTTTTTCATAGCCTTTTGTAAACGCTCCTCTTAACTTTGAGAGTCTCACAGTATCCCCAACCCGGAACTTGTAACTTTGCTTAGCATTTCTCATTATTGTTGTACCATGTTCTTGAGAACAAGTCTAACATTTTCTTCACAAACGTCAGCAGGCCTCATCTTAATAGACCGATGGTAGCTATGGTTGTATCCATGAACTAAATCTTGAATAACCTCAACATAGCGATGAGTGTTGGCAGCTGTGAGATACCTCTACATTCGTGATATAATGGTTTTATTAAATCTCTCAACGATACTCGCTCTGACATCATTTCCTGTAGCAAAATGTTTTATATTGTACTTCTTCATTAACATTTCAAAATGTGAATTAAAAACTCCTTCCTCTTGTCCGTTTGGACTTTTTGTGGTGTTCTTCCTTCTTTTAATGTCTTCAAATGCTCGCTTTACCTCGCTAGCGCTTTTATTTCTCAGCACACAAATCCATGCGTATTTGCTTAATACATCTATGCATGTTTACATAAATTTCATGTTATTGCTTTCCACACTATAAGCACTCATGTCAACCAAATCCAGCTGAAATTGTGAATTTATATTATGAACAATAACTCTATTTCTTTGAAAATGTATAGCTACAGGCCTGTGTAGCGTGTATGTATCCTGGGCGAGTAGCCAGTCATCCGCCTTGCCATTTTTGAGGATCTCCCCGGTTTTCTCCAAGTACGCTCTTGTCAAACCCTCTCTACCCACATAAGCACCAGGGTTTGCGGGGTCGTAGTAAATACTTATCATAACCTGTTCAGACATCGTAGAGCATTCGGGCAATAATGGGAAGTAATACATGTTTAACATCATTTTATTTGAGTTTTCGAAATTACACATCATCCAAGAAATTCAGAAAAGGTAGACAAACATTCAGATTTCTGCTGGTTAAAAAATCTGTAAACAATTTAGAAATACAATCTACATCCACAGCATCATTACTCAGCAATTTTATCACACAAACATCTGTTACATACGTAAACAAACATAACAGATGCCCAATTTTAAAGTCTTTGTTGTCAACATTTGAAAATGTTAGAAGTATGTACATGAAGTTGTTTAGAACCGTTGATTCAACGCCGTTTGACAACAACTGCCGCCAATCATCAGGTGTGTTCCTGACCGTTTCCATATGCTTGTTCAGATTATTAAAACATTTTATACTGACATGGTCTCGGTTATTAAAAGGTCTACAACCATCAACACTGCTCTTGATAGCTTTGTGCATCAACTGTTTAATCGCTAAACCCACATAGGATTTGTTTATATACATGTAAACACGACGACTGCAGTTACCCATCCTTAGACAGCAGACTCTTTGCTTTCGTCGCACGAAGACGCCACTGCGTCGCATACTGCATCCTCATTAAATTTATCCATGTATTCATCCCTGTTCTCACTCAGTCTCTGTGTGATGTTCGGCTCCAACTTGAGGTCATGCAGAAAGTTCTCAGCGGCCACGTGAACATCGGTAAGCGGTGCATGAAACCCCGATGCGTTCAAAGCCTTGACCAACACATGATTCAGTTGCGGTGTTAAAACTGTCTCCACGATGTCATCATAATGGGTCTCAAAAAAATAATCAGGAGGATCGAGACAAGAATGTCTTCTTTGGCTCGGGTGGTCCACTTCACAACCGATGCATGCTTTGTGGAGAATAGCCCCAACAAAGTTTTCCAGAATTATGCCCAATGTTGCTTTGATGATCTTTAAAACTTTTGGTGCAAGGTGTTTGTCCATTTTGTGATCACTCTTGTTAGCATTTGAAAGGTATGACAGATTAAGAGGACCTAGCTGATCACCAATCCGGTCAATCCAATGGTAGTTTCTTGTTGGGTATGCCGCTGGAATCGAGCTGTCGGGGTCAGGGGTTCCGTAGAAGGCCTCAGCGTTGTCATCCCAGGCGTCACACAGCCAGTCCTCAGCCTTGGGTTCTTCAATATCCGCTTGGTTGTAATCTTGAGACATGTTTCGTAAATTCTTCCGACTGCTTGATAGTCACAGGCGGTATGTCTGTTTTTATGCTGTGTTGAGGACGGTGTTATCTTAAGACGGGGCTTCAGGGTCTTACGTCAGTCGAACCGTCCGCAGTCGCAGTCACAATCTAACCCGCTGACATTTTCCGGAAATAGTTCCAATCTAACAGAGTCATACTGCTTCATTCCCTCGACAACTTTAAACAGTACATCTACCGTATTATGGGTGCCCTGTTTTGGCTCCAAATAAATCACTTTTCAAAAGGTGTTCCATAAACTGGTGTTAAAAACCACTTGATCAGTCACACCAGCCTTAAACTCTTGGCCTTCGGGTAATTCATAAAATGCTACCTCTGGTATCTCTGGGTTGAAAATGTATCCACCGATCCGACCGTTGTCCAAGTTCCCTTCCCTTGCCAACATATCCTGGTGCAGATGATGGATTTGTGTTAAGCTACACGTAACAGCTTACAAAGAACAGCAACTGTAATCCGTTACGTTACCAACAAATATATTATAAACGGATTATGTATGGAAAATGTATGATTACTTTTGGATTACTTCAATTGAAAAAGAATAGGTGCGCGAAATAATTGACACGTTGTATGCTTGATTTTTTTATTTAATGTTTTAAAAACATTGTTATTTGAACCCAAATAACAATTGCGCGCCTCACTTGTGTGAGTGATCATCATGTGCGCAAAGGTGGGCTCACATAACCAGATTAGTGACCGATGACGCACTAGTTTAATTTTCTCCAGTTTTGGTTGGTTAAAATAGGGTATATCTACGATATTAGCCGATCCATATAAAATGTGATTTAGTTATCTACTATCGACGCATCTTTCTCAGAACAATGATAGGCGATAGGCCTACCTGGTGTTAGGCTACATCTTTTTGAGATGAGAATTGCTTAGAATATTAGGCAACTATTTGTTAGATAGCTGTAACATGGTGCTGCCTTCAAGATAAAACATTATATTGAATTTATCACGATATTTGAGGAGAAAAGGTGTGTCGGGAAGCACTCTGCCAAAGGTTGATAATTTGCATTTGATGCAGCTATGTCAACTCCATACAGGTAGGCCATGTGATTCTGCTTGCTTTGTATCTTATAAAATTGCATTCATTAGTTACCATTGGCTGCTGACAAGATTGAATTTAAGCTAAGTGCAGGTGTATAATCACAGTTTATTTCTATAATTTGCGCTTTGAAAATCCATCGCTGGTGGCCCTAAAAATCGAAGGTTACATTCGAGTAAAACTAATTTGTTTGTGGGTCGATTGCGAACGTGCATTCGTGTGCCTGGGGTTTCTGCAACGTTTTGACAATGTTGGTGGTTGTGGAGCAAAACATCAGAAATTAAAAGTAATTCAAAGTAATCAGATTATGTTACTGAGTTTGAGTAATTAAAATTTTTCGTTACTGATTACAAATGTGAACAGGTAACTTGTAACTGTAATGGATTACATTTAAAAAGTAACCTACCCAACCCTGATTATAGCCAGAATACCAGCTGACTACTTCTTCCCTAAACAGTTCTTACATAGTTTGCAGCTGTGCTTTGGGTCATTGTCCTGTTGTAGTATGAAATTGGCTTCAATCAAGCGCTGTCCACAGGGTATGGCATGGCATTGCAAAATGGAGTGATAGCCTTCCTTCTTCAATATCCCTTTTACACTGCACAAATCTCCCACTTTACTACCACCAACGCACCCCCAAGTCCATCACACTGCCTCCACCATGCTTGGCAGGTGGCGTCAAGCAACCCTCCAGCATCTTTTCATTTGGTCAGCGTCTCAAAAATGTACTTGCTTGTGATCCCATAACACTTTTTCCAATCTTCCTCTGTCCAATGTCTGTTATTTTGCCCATCTTAATATTTTCTTTTTATTGACCAGTCTGACATATGGCTTTTTCTTTGCAACACTGCCTAGAAGGCCAACATCCCAGAGTCACCTCTTCACTGTTGACGTTGAGACTGGTGTTTTGCAGGTACAATTTAATGAAGCTGCCAGTTGAGGAAATGTAAGGGGTCTGTTTCTCAAACTAGACACTGTAATGTATTTGTCCTCTTCCTCAGTTGTGCACCAGCACCTCACACTCCTCTTTCTATTCTGGTTAGAGCCAGTTTGCGCTGTTCTGTAAAAGGAGTAGCACAGTGTTGTACGAGATCTTCAGTTTCTTGGCAATTTCTCGCATGGAACAGCATTCAATTCTCAGAACAAGAATAGACTGATGGGTTTCAGAAGAAAGTTCTTTGTTTCTGGCTATTCTGAGCCTGTAATCAAACCCACAATTACTGATACTCCAGATACTGAATTAGTCTAAAGAAGGACAGTTTAATTGCTTCTTTAATCAGCACAACAGTTTGCAGCTGTGCAAAAATAATTGAAAAACAGTTTTGTCCTGATCAGCCCTTTAAAATGATTGATTGAAACACAGAACTGATGGTTGCTGATAATGGGCCTCTGTACGCCTATGTTATTTTACAGCCATTTTGCTCATATCTAACAAGGGTGCCAATATTGGTAAGATCCTTTTAGAAAAGGTGTCTTAATGAGAAGCCATTGTGTAATGGAAAGTTAGCAAGCTAGTTAGCAATAACCAGATCTTCGGGAAAAATTGCCTCGTTAATGAGAGGTCAGATGAGAACTGTGAGCCGGTGAATGTCACAAAAAGTATACTTATTTAAAATGTCCATAAATTATACACTGCAACGTCAGATGAATGCCGTTCATTCTCCAACTACGATGATGCAGATCAGCTTTCTTGTCTCCCTCCAAGCAGACTTGGAGGAGCTGTTGCACATTGCCATAGCAACCTGATTCACACAAGACTGTGCGATACACACCACAAAGAGAGATTGTACATCCTAAATTAATAGTGCAGTTTATCGGATGTTTAACAAAAACGTACATGGGGGTTTTGAATTCAGTATATGAGTAGATACATTTTCTAGCTAGCTTGCTACCTAGACTAAGGCAGTGGTTCTCAAACTTCTCCTTGCAAGATCCAAGAATAGGCTTAGTCTGTATCTGAGGAAAACACCCTTAAATATAGTAAAAACAGTAATAAAGGATGCAAAAAGGATTGGCTTACCCATAAGTAGTAAGTAAACTGCAAGGCAAAGATTGCGATGCCCTCATTGTCAAAGGAGCCAGCCACCGAGCGAGAAATGTAGCCAGGCACGATGGCGATAAAGCAGGCTGCCAGAAGCCCCGCCCCCTGGTTCCACAGTTCCCGGGTCAGCAGGAAGGTGGAGATAGAAGTCAGGCCGCTGAACACCGGCGCCAGGAAGACACACACGTCTCGGATGTGCACCGTCAAGTGCAACAGGTTCAGAACGTAGTGAATGAGGCCTGCGGTGACCATTAAACCTGGATATACCTGAAAAGAGACACGGAGATGGTGGGAACATTAATGGCATTTTCATGCAAAACTACAATATACGATACATTCATCTAAACACCTACGGGTGCATCTCAAAAAATTTTAATATCGTGGAGTTCTTTTTTTTCCCCATCATTCAAATCAAAAAGTGACACCTTCATATATTCTAGATTGATTACACAAAGTGAAACATTTCAAGCCTTTTTTGTTTCAATCTTGATGATTATGGCTTACAGCTCATGGAAATAAAAAATCCAGTATCTCAAAATATTAGACTAAAAAAAATTATAACACAGAATTGTCGACCTGAGAAGAGCTCTAATCAGCTAATTACCTTAAAACACCTGCAAAGGTTTCCTAAGCATGTTAAGTTATGCACTCAATACTTGGTTGGGGCTCCTTTTGCACGAATTACTGCATCAATGCGGCGTGGCATGGAGGCAATCAGCCTGTGCCACAGGTGAGGTGTTATGGAAGCCCAGGTTGCTTTGATAGCGGCCTTCAGCTTGTCTGTGTTGTTGGTTCTGGTGTATCTCATTTTCCTCTTGACAATACCCCATAGATTCTCTATGGGGTTCAGGTCAGGCGAGTTGGCTGGCCAATCAAGCACAGTCAAACCATGGGCAGCAAACCAGTTACCAGTCGTTTTGGCACTGTTGGCAGGTGCCAAGTCCTGCTGGAAAAGGAAATCAGCATCTCCATAAAGCTTGTCAGCAGATGGAAGCATGAAGTGCTCTAAAATCTACTGGTAGACGGCGGCATTGACTCTGGACTTGATAAAACACAGTGGACCAACACCAGCAGATGACATGGCACCCTAAATCATCACTGACTGTGGAAACTTCACACTGGACTTCAAGCAACTTGGATTCTGTGCCTCTCCACTCTTCCTCCAGACTACGGGACCTTGATTTCCAAATGAAATGCAAAATTTACTTTCATCTGAAGAGAGGACTTTGGACCACTGAGCAACGGTCCAGTTCTTTTTCTCCTTCGCCCAGGTAAGACGCTTCTGACGTTGTCTCTGGTTCAGGAGTGGCTTGACACTAGGAATGCGACACTTTTAGCCCATGTCCTGGGCACATCTGTGTGTGGTGGCTGTTGATGCATTGAGTCTAGCCTCAGTCCACCCCTTGTGAAGCTCCCCCAAGTTCTTGAATCGGCTTTGCTTGACAATCCTCTCAAGGCTGCGGTCATCCCTGTTGCTTGTGCACCTTTTCCTACCACACTTTTCCCTTCCAGTCAACTTCCCATGAATATGCTTTGATACAGCAATCTGCAAATAGCCAGCTATTTCAGCAATGACCTTCTGTGGCTTACCCTCCTCATGGAGGGTGTCAATGAGTGTCTTCTGGACAACTGTCAAGTCAGCAGTCAACCATGATTTTGGTTGTGTGTATTGAACTGGAGACTGAGAGACTGAAGGCTCAGGGAGTTAATTAGCTGATTAGAGCTCTTCTCAGGTTGACATTTCTGCATTGTAAATTTTTTATTTTTTACAATGCATTTTTTTTTCTAATATTTTGAGATACTGGATTTTTGATTTCCATGAGCTGTAAGGCGTAATCATCAAGATTGAAAAAAAGGCTTGAAAGGTTTCACTTTGTGTAATGAATCTAGAATTTATGAAGGTGACAATTTTTGATTCGAAATAGGGGGGAAAAAATGAACTTTTCCACGATATTCAAATTTTTTGAGATGCACTTGTAGATAACAATAAGGTGACGATGCACAGTTCTGGCTGGCAAATAAATACTGGACATGTCCAAAAACTGTTCATTACAATAAAAGGCAAATGTAGGCGGCCTTGCCAGTCATCCTACCCATCCACGCCGGGGCGAGTATACCAATACTGTGGTATAAAGAACCGAAATGTACTAACTTATCCGTCGAGCAGTTGGTAGGGATTCCACAGGTCAGGCAGGACTTTAGTGTCAAGTAAGTGCTGGCACACTGTGCAGGCTTGCTTGATATACCACAAGACCGAGTCGGGTTAATTGAATGTGCTCTGGGTTTTCACTTGGGGAAACATGGGTAAGACCATCTCCTCCACTGAAATACTAACAGCCCAGTTCAAGGCGGGGGCCTCAAACAGACAAATCGTGCAGCTCTTGGTCTATAATGCATGAGACAGCGCATAATTAGGCTTGTGGAAAGGTTGTGATACCAGAGGGTCTATGTTTGAGTGTGAGTGATGTCCTGATGTGTGCTATGTCAGGAGTCCAGAGTTCTCGTCTCTACCTGCAGTGCCTCATTTATAATTAACCTGTAGCCTAGAAGGGCTAAACTCTTATCAGCCAGGGTCTTATTGCACCTCCTTCCCAAATCGTCCAACTAAAGTCTCCCTGTTCAGGGGTTTGAGCTAGCATCTAACAATATATTGGTAAAAAGGCAATGCTTTTTTTAACTTTCCAGTTGTAAAACAACATCCCAATTACACAATACAGACTCTAGAGTAAAAAAAAATAGAAAGATATGACCTGGAGCCAATCATCCACCCTACTCTTAACAATGTGAGGAATGATCTAGCTCCCATTGCTATGTCAGGTAAAACAACTGAATTATCACCTTTTCGGTTGCCCTCAGAACAACAGATGCTCTGCACTTTTCTCCCCGGTCTATTTCTTTACAGTAATAAAGGGCGATTTATTAGCTTGACAGAGCCCCATTGTTAAAGAGTGTCACATTAATTCAGCCCTGAATTCTAATCTACGGCCCCCCGAGGGAGCCGATGGCATACGTTCCCCTTGGGAGTGGGAGACAAGAAATGAGGAATCCACACAGAAGCAGTGACTGTCACATTGACTTCCATCTGCTTGTGCGTCTTCAAACGTGTGACCCATCTTGTGCAAAGAGATTTGGGTTATCATACACAATTAATGAAAGCCGCCAGACTCCTCCGCAGCAGTTTGAATAACGAGAGCGGAGAGCCAATGCCAGGGTGGGATGTGGGTGTAAAGAGGGAAGGAGGTGGTTAGTGGCACAGTGCTTAGGTCCCTGTTCCGTTAAGGTGGAGGTGCTAAAATGAATGCTGACTTGGCGCTAAAAGTGTTTTGGGGAATACTGAAGGAGGCAAGGTAAAAAACAATTTTGGGGTTAAAGGAGCATTGGAATAATCAGACTAACTGTGGGGAATAGGCTGGGGATGGATTATGATATACGAAGCACTGTAACCTGCTATGCTTTGTGTAGGCTACATTCCCTACTGAAAATAGCAATGGGTTTAACATTGATATAATAACCTATCAGGTTAAGAATCATTTTATTTTAATTCTAAAAGTGCTGATGGTGATGGACAACATATAATGAGAGAATACATCAAATCTACCAAGTCGACATATACAGTGAGGGTAAAATGCTGATTTTGTACGTTTGCCCACTGACAAAGAAATGATCAGTCTATAATTTTAATGGTAGGTTTATCAGAACAGTGAGAGACAGAATAACAACAAAAAAATCCAGAAAAACACATGTCAAAAATGTTATAAATTGATTTGCATTTTAATGAGTGAAATAAGTATTTGATCCCCTCTCAATCAGAAAGATTTCTGGCACCCAGGTGAGATAAAGGGAGTGCTCCTAATCTCAGCTTGTTACCTGTATAAAAGACACCTGTCCACAGGAGCAATCAATCAATCAGATTCCAAACTCTCCACCATGGCCAAGACCAAAGAGCTGTCCAAGGATGTCAGGGACAAGATTGTAGACATACACAAGGTTGGAATAGGCTACAAGACCATCGCCAAGCAGCTTGGTGAGAAGGTGACAACAGTTGGTGCAATTATTCGCAAATGGAGGAAACACAAAAGAACTGTCTATCTCCCTCGGTCTGGGGCTCCATGCAAGATCTCACCTCGTGGAGTTGCAATGATCATGAGAACGCTGAGGAATCAGCCCAGAACTACACGGGAGGATCTTGTCAATGATCTCAAGGCAGCTGGGACCATAGTCACCAAGAAAACAATTGGTAACACACTACGCCTTGGAGGACTGAAATCCTGCAGCGCCTGCAAGGTCCCCCTGCTCAAGAAAGCACATGTACAGGCACGTCTGCAGTTTGCCAAAGAACATCTGAATGATTCAGAGGAGAACTGGGTGAAAGTGTTGTGGTCAGATGAAACCAAAATCAAGCTCTAGGCATCAACTCAACTCACCGTGTTTGGAGGAGGAGGAATGCTGCCTATGACCCCAAGAACACCATCCCCACCGTCAAACATGGAGGTGGAAACATTATGCTTTGGGGGTGTTTTTCTGCTAAGGGGACAGGACAACTTCACCGCATCAAAGGGACGATGGACGGGGCCATGTGCCGTCAAACCTTGGGTGAGAACCTCCTTCCCTCAGCCAGGGCATTGAAAATGGGTAGTTGATGAGTATTCCAGCATGACAATGACCCAAAACACACGGCCAAGGCAACAAAGGAGAGGCTCAAGAAGAAGCACATTAAGGTCCTGGAGTGGCCTAGCCAGTCTTCAGACCTTAATCCCATAGAAAATCTGTGGAGGGAGCTGAAGGTTCGAGTTGCCAAACGTCAGCCTCGAAACCTTAATGACTTGGAGAAGATCTGCAAAGAGGAGTGGGACAAAATCCCTCCTGAGATGTGTGCAAACATGGTGGCCAACTACAAGAAACGGCTGCCCAACACGGCTCCCGGAAAGCAACCATCCTGTTAGTTTTAACTCCAACCCCAGCTGTGCCTAACCTGATTCAGCTTTCATCCAGCTAATTATTAAAAATGCGTACACGTGCTACTTCAGGGATTAGCGAGAAAACCTAGAGGACTGTATCTTTCCAGGAACCTCTGTGATTGCCAAAAAGGGTTTTGCCACCAATTACTAAGTCATTTTTTGTAGAGGGGTCGAATACTTATTTCACTCATTGAAATGTGAATCAATTTATAAAATTTTTGACATGTGTTTTTCTGGATTTTTTTGTTGTTATTCTGTCTCTCACTGTTCAAATAAACCTACCATTAAAATTATAGACTGATCATTTCTTTGTCAGTGGGCAAATGTACAAAATCCGCAGGGGATCAAATACTTTTTTCCCTTACTGTTTTTCTGCATAGTAAACTAAGTGCACAATATCTGAGATAAACAGGGAAGGGAATATCCTCTAACAGGGCTGCCCAACACGGCTCCCGGAAAGCAACCATCCTGTTAGTTTTAACTCCAACCCCAGCTGTGCCTAACCTGATTCAGCTTTCATCCAGCTAATTATTAAAAATGCGTACACGTGCTACTTCAGGGATTAGCGAGAAAACCTAGAGGACTGTATCTTTCCAGGAACAGGGTAAGGCAGCTCTGACCTATACATTAATATACAGCATATCTCCACATTCAGATTTACAGTAACATCTAGATAATTACTTGATTATTACTTGTGGCACCATTACAATATTATTTTGTAACCAATTGGCTGTGCATACACCACAACACCTGTATTTTTCTTTCATAGCATGTTGTCATTGTTCTTTTTAAACAGGGAGTGTGGTTTAAGCTGTTTTATTTCCATGACATAATCTCTTGTTTATGTGGCTTTTGCTCCTGTGCCACAGGTATGGTATATAAATATGGTAAACAATACGCTTGGAGTAATGAATGTCACAGCGTCTAATCACAAGGCAAATGTGCAATACATATTGTATCGCACATAGGTATGATAATAACACGTAACTATGGTGCCTTGCAATTCACATGCCATCAGAGACAAAAAATAATGAGTTCATTTGTTTCCACACTCCAGTATTCCCAGAACCGGTGTGATTTCTGACAAGGACTTCATAAAAGCATGGTTTTGAGAGGAGGTGATTTGTAACATTTTAGTACCAATACACTTCTGCACATCATGATGGCAGACAGAAAAGAAATTACAATAAAAAATTAAAATAAAACATTCAAAAAGGCCCTTCATACCTCATAGCCTGCGATCAAAACAGCTGAGGGAGGCACTTTTCACATTAACAGTCTAATAGTGTGTTAAAAAAAAAAATACTGCTTGTTGAGGGTGGTGGTTGGAGGTAGCTAACAGTAAAAGTGAGCAAGCAGCAGAATTCTCTCCCAGAAGTACTGAACCTAGGTTAAATCTCCTGTCATTCCGCACAATTTGCATTTTGACTCGCCTTCTGCGTTCTGTGTTAGAAGCGTCTGACCTGCCTGTTGTCTAAACCTGACTGACCTTCCAGTGCTAAACGGTAACCACATTGAGCAGCAGTATTGTCCACTGCCTGCAGATATAGGTCTGTTACCCACAGGTTAGGAAGTTCCAGTTTCTTGTGGACACCCACTTAATTATGGGGTATAACACTTAGCTATAGATCTGAGGCCTAGATTTCATCGCAGGAACATATTCTGCTAATGCAATAACTGTGACATAACAGACAATGAAATTCACACAAGCACTGTCAGTCGCTCGAGAATGTTTCCGGAGTGGAGCAGTTTTCGAAGCATGACCAAACTGTTTTTGTGACAGATATGGAAATGTGCGACGAAAGCCGATAGGCTGTGGGGATAAACAAACACTGATATGTAGGCAAATTATTTATGCAAATTCATGAAATATCCATTTGAATGATTTCAATGTTGGCCTTTCCAGACACATTTAAATGTGAATTTCTGACTCAGTGGACAGCTCCATGTTCCAAATACAGTGGGGTATTAGCCTTTTACTGTGAATTACCTATAGGTTCTTGTCTGAGTAAGAAACATTAGATAGCCCAGTGGTTAAAGTTTTGGACCAATCATGAAAGGTTGGAATCCCCAAGCCATCAAAGTAAAAACAGCAGTAATTGTGCCCTTGAGCAAGGCACTTAACCACTGTGTAAAAGCGTAAATTAGGATTTTGATTTAAGACTGCTCCTCTTCAGTTTGACTGAAAACTGCACCAATTCGGGCTAATTCATTGACAGTAATGGAAATGTCAGTATTGGACCTTATCTATGCGGCGCATCTCTCAAACTGTCCTGCAGTCAACACTGTTCAAAGCAGGAACCAAAAAAAACAAAACAAGAGAAGCTACCAACCCAGCTAGAGATTGAGGAAACCAAGTGAAGGTTATGTACAACCAAGGCTTACAAAAACGGTCGCCTCATTAGCTACTGTGACAACAACACCAAGACACACAGGCTGGGAGGAAGAGCCGGGTCATATTTTATTCACTGCGCTTCAGTGTACAGTTTAGAGTCAAAAAAATACGAGGCTCTGTCGAAGTGGGGTGCATTTGATAAAACCTTTAAAATTGGCAGGTAGTAATTCAGAGAAAGAATGTTGTGATTCCCAAACAGTTGCTTGTGTTGGTAAACACGACTGCGGCCGCCATGGGGAATCCAGCGAGTTAACAGCTCACTGTTACAGCCGGAGCATGACCGAAAATGGTACTGACCACGCTGCTCCCTTCCCGCACCAGCCGCAGAGGGAGCCTGGGCCGATATTTATCTGCTAGATGCGTTGTTCTTCGAGCAAGCTTGCTTTTACTAGCTGTGACTTAACTCTTGACTTGTTTTTTCGATTTGCCTGCACTGTTTATGTTCTGGGTCAATTTAACCCAGACGGTAAGTATATCAAGTTGATACATTGATTGAAACCTCCCAGTGCGGAAAAGGTCATATTTCATATGTTTTTCCTCCACCACTTAATAGACCGAACTGATCCAATTTCAGAGACTCATATTTGACTACTGTACCAATGTTGTAAATCTATCTGATTGTGAAAATTCTGAAATGTTTTGCTAATTTGTCACAAAAATTCATGCTACTGCCCATCAGCCTATGAACAAAGGTAAATGTGCACAGATCCTTGATTCCTTGACTGTTTGATCTTTACTGAAAAGAATACCATATATCTAGCATAAATGTCAATGTCATTCACCCGGGATGAAATGGAGTCATGAGTTAAAGAACAATTGAATCAGATTCCACCTATCATGCAAACACTGCATCATTCCCTTCCTTACTTGATTGATCAAACATTTGGGTTAAAATGAGTTGTCAAAATCCCACGGCACATTTTGTAATGAAAACATGTATTTGAAAGTAAACGTACAGTAAAAAGTGTGACTATACAATAATTTTATCAGTAAGTTTGGGGGAAATGCATTGCATTAATAAGTGTTCCGAAGCACATCAAAGACAATTTTAATTATATGTAATTAAACACAAACCTGCCTAATTCCCACCATAGCCAGCTGAATTTGTGAGATATACACTACCATTCAAAAGTTTGGGGTCACAGAAATCTTCTTGTTTTCCATGAAAAAACATACATGAAATTAGTTTGAATAGGAAATATAGCAAAATGAATAGGAAATACAGTGACTGACACGGTTAGAAATAACGATTTAAATAGATATAATTGTGTCCATTGTTATTGTCAAAGAATCCTCCATTTGCAGCAGTTACTGCCTTGCAGACCTTTGGCATTCTAGTTGTCAATTTGTTGACGTAATCTGAAAAGTCTTCACCCCATGCTTCCTGAAGCACCTCCCACAATAAGGATTGGTTTGATGGGCACTCATGTACAATATAGTCAAGCTGCTTCCACAACGGCTCAATAGGGTTGAGATCAGGTGACTGTGCCGGCCACTCCATTGCAGACAGAATACCAGCTGATTGCTTCTTCCCTAAATAGTTATTGCATAATTTGGAGTCTGCTTTGGGTCACTGTCCTGTTGTCCACAGTGTATGGCATGGCATTGTAAAACTGAGTGATAGCCTTCTACAAAATCCTTTTGACCCTGTACAAATCTCCCACTTCAGCACCACCAAAGCACCCCCAGTCTGGGGGCCATCACATTGCCTCCTCCATGCTTGACAGATGGCATCAAGCACTCCTCCAGCATCTTTTCATTTGGTCAGTGTCTCACAAATGTTCTTTGTGACTTAGATTTGTCTATTCATAACACTTTTTATCAATATGTCCAGTGTCTGTGTTCTTTTGCCCATCTTAATCTTTTATTTTTACTGGCCAGTCTGAGATATGGTTTTGTCTTTCCAACTCTGCCTAGAAAGCCAGCATTCTGGAGTCGCCTCTTCATTGTGACGTTGAGACCGGTGTTTTGCAGGTACTATTTAATGACGCTACCAGATGAGGACGGGTGAGGTATCTGTTTCTCAAACTAGACACTAATATATTCGTCCTCTTGCTCAGTTGTGCACTGGGGCCTCCCACTATCTTTTCTGGTTAGAGCCAGTTTAAGCTGTTCTGTGAAGGGAGTAATACACAGAATTGTATGAGATCCTCAGTTTCTTGGCAATTTCTCGCATAGAATAGCCTTCATTTCTCAGAACAAGAAAAAACTGACAAGTTTCAGAAAAAGAGTTCTTTGTTTCTGGCTATTTTAAGCCTTTAATCAAACCCACACTTGCTGATGCTCCAGATACTCAACTAGTCTAAAGATGGCCAGTTGCATTGCTTCTTTAAACAGCACAACAATTTTTAACTGTGCAAACAAAATTGCAAAAGGGCTTTCTAATAATCACATAGCCTTTTAAAATAATAAACCAGGATTAGCAAACACAATATGCCACTGGAACACAGGATTGATGGTTGGTGATAATGGGCCTCCTTACGCTTATGTATATATTCCATTACAAATCAGTCATTTCCAGCTACAATTGTCATTTCCAACATTCACAACGTCTGCACTGTATTTCTGATCAATTTGATGCTATTTACATGGACAAAAAAACATTCTTAATTGACCCCAAAATTTGGAATGGTAGTGTACTTTTTATTTTCAATTTGGCACAATTGAAAATCAAGCAGAGACCAAGCCATGGATTGACAGTTCAGGCATTGTCTCAAATAAATTCAGCAGGGAACATGACACATATGAAATGCATAAATGCAGGTAATAGGGAATTCAGATGCAATTATGGGATCATCATGGTTGCACAGCATTGTCCAATTACACTAGTCATAGTATTAACCTTATTCTGAACAAGTCAAAGTGAACCAGAACGTTAAGGGGGAGTTAAACTTGAGTACTGCAGGGTTAGGGTTAAACTTACCGTTCCACCAACAATCCTACCCAAAGGGTACCACGACCTCTCGTCGAACCAGTTGAGAAACTCGTAAAACCCATTTGTGGTGAGGTGGTGTGTTGATCTGTAGTTGAACCTGTCGGGAGATGGAGAAGATGGCTGTGTTAGTACAAGGCAAATACAGTGGCATACAGTTGCTTACAAACATCATATTTGCTGTGCAAACATGATTTGGAGAGAATAGCGTTATTATTTCCAGATTCCACAAAGTCAGCCAGTGTGGCAGCACATGCCTTGTATTATTTGAGAGAGTAGGCGGTAGAAGCCTCTGCTTGGCATGCAAGACTTATATTGATGCCAATAACTCCTTGGTCAACCGTAAGTTCGAACTCATTCATCATTCCACACTCTCACAAAGCCATACTTCTAACAGTGTCCCAGCCAGCGCAGGTATAAGTGGCAATAAGAGAAATAGGCCTTTGAGAATGAAATTGGAAAAAGATGTACCTCAAAGAATTATGAACTTGATGTCAAACAAAGACGTTTAATGGTTTACAGTTATTAATGCGCCTACAAACATAAAAAAAGAAGGTGATGCTGGGAAGACAACTTCCAGAGAAAAAGTGACCCATTCAGAACAATTCATGGAATTCATGGAATTCAAGCTTCTCTGCTTGCCTCGTTAATCCATGTGTGTTTATGGGTCCTCTGTGGAATGCCCATAGGCTCAAGACGTCCTTGAACAGAGTCCAACCTAAACACAAGTTTGAGGGACAATTACCGCCTTTATCTGACACTCTGGAGACATCCCAAACTTCAGAGCAAACAGAGCTTGCTTGGTTTCCTTTAGAAGCTTTTGCTTCTTACTCTTTATAGGCAAGTGCAACGACTTCTAAAAATTACTCTGAACTTTGAAGCAAACATTTATATGGGGCTGTGTGCAATGATTCCATCTTAGGACAAGAGTAGGGGTGCACGATATATTGACTCAATACCGTTATCGCAATATAACGTTGTGCAATATCAAAATCGAAAATGTCGCAGAAAGTATGCGATATAACATTTATTTTGTGGAGAGATGCGTCCGTTTGCTGCGTGGCTTAGTTGTGTTGAATTTAGAGGCTGCTTGAAACCGCTATAGAATGTTTCATTGGCCAGTTGCCCTGTCACATGCAGATGTCAGCGCAACGGGTCCACTACACCAACATACTCTATGGAGCATACCACGTGACGTGTATGCATACTTCGACAGCGTGTGAGTGAATAGAGAGAGCGAAACGAGTCAGAGGAGCGAAAGAAAAGAGAGGACAGAAAGAAAGCGAAGCGAGTCAGAGGAGTGAAAGAAAAGGACAGTAAAGTAAGATGAGTGTGGCTCAGGGAGACAACAAAACAACGGAGATGGAAGAGGAAACGTTAGTGGCCAAAAAGTTACGTGATAGACTAGCTGTAATTTTTATCCACATCACAAAAAGCATTACAAAAGTATAATCCAGAATAAATATACACATCTTTGCATTAAATGGAGTTGGGAGTTTAGAAGAGTGCGCGATGAAGAATGAATGAGTGTCCGATATTAGCTATAGAGGTAATGCATCTAAAATGCCTTTGCACTAGATTTGAGATTTAATCAATTTAAAAAATTTAAAATCATGTATGCGCTGCCAAGAAATACAATAGACACATTTACATAGGCTGAAACACCGGACTCTTCTAGCGAACAGCGTTCAGATTCCCTCTGCGGTAGCCTACAAAGCTTTGTGAGGTTAGTTTGCAGTCTGTACCCATGCAATCATTTGTTTTTGTTTTCAAAATTATTTTGCTTTTAGTGTTGATTAAGTACCGTGTCTAAAAAAACAATAACTGTGATTGGCCCCGTTTGAGAGTTGACAAGCGTTCCTCTACTGTGCAGACTAAACTTGGGGGCATATCCTAAGAAAAACTTTAGATTACATTAAACTTTATTGTCATTGAACAGTACAAGTACAGTACAACGAAATGCAGTTGGCATCTAACCAGAAGTGCATATATAGGGCAGAACATTTACAAATAAAGTATAATGTACGTACAAGTGGGATGTATAGATGTGCAATGAAGGCAAAGGCAAGTGTAAATGGCAGTTCTGAACCCCAATTTGCCACATGCGTCTGATACACTAAAAAGTTGGACAGGGTTTGCAGGTCTGCTGTACCACTAGTACAACATGTCCTGTTCTGTAGACATGGTCTTTATATATTTATTTATGTTGTACCAGTCCAATATGACTGTCAGTTGAAATTAACCCTTGTGTTGTAAGAAGTTGTTGTTTTCATATGTTATGAATCTATTTTGATGGATTTTCCTATAACTTTTGTTTTTACATATGTTTAAGAATATTGAAATGAATATCGATATCGCAATATTCAAGATCAATATCACAATATCACATTTTGTCAATATCGTGCAACCCTAGACAAGAGTTCAGCTAATTCCTGATATATTGAAATGGCTAAGAACCACCGTGTATAGGAATGGAAGCAGAGTAAATGTTCAACCATGCCATTTCTAATCTGCATTTTAGGATACACTGAGGCAGGAAATAATTGCGTGATTACAATTTTTTTTCATGAAAACGTCAGGGAGATCAATAAAAAAATGTGCGGTGTAACTTTCGCCATGGTCCTCCTTTAACAAGCCCTCCACAGCACGTAAGGGCCATTTGAACAGAAGATGCACAAGTGTCCCTGCAGATTCTGACATTTGTACTTACGAGATCCTAATAGCTTCCACTGTTCAAAAGCTAGAGGCAAAATTTTTGAAGTAAAATAGAAGCATTCTGTATGTGCCAAAAAGCAAACAACAGTTTTAGGAAATGCAGTTAGGTCCAGAAATAATTGGACACTGACACAAGTTTTGTTATTTTGGCTGTTAATAAATATGGGCTTAATGCAAGTGAAACAGACCATCCTTAGGCCACAAAAAAAATCCATCAAAGGGATAGCAGGAACATTCAGAGTGGCCAAATCAACACTTTGGTATATTCTGAGAAAAAAAGAATGCACTGGTGAGCTCTGCAACACAAAAAGGCCTGGACGTCCATGGAAGACAAAAGTGGTGGATGATCATAGGATCCTTTCTATGGTAAAGAAAAACCCCTTTACAACACCCAGCCAAGTGAAGAACACTCTCCAGGAGCTAGGCATATCATTATCCAAGTTTACCATAAAGAGAAGACTTCATGAGAGCAAATACAGAGGGTTCACCACAAGGTGCAAACCATTCATAAAGCTCAAGAATAGAACGGCCAGATTAGATTTTGCCAAAAAACATCTAAAAAAGCCAGCCCAGTTCTGGAACAGTATTCTTTGGACAGATGAAACTAAGATCAAACTCTACCAGAATGATAGGAAGAAAAAAGTATGGAGAAGGCTTGGAACGGCTCATGATCCAAAGCATATCATCTGTAAAAAATGGTGGATGCAGTGTTATGGCGTGGGCATGCATGGCACTTGGTCACTAATGTTTATTGATGATGTGACAGAAAACAGAAGCAGCTGGAAAAATTTCAAAGACAGCGGTCAAGGTCAAGCAACAGATATTGCGGACAACAAAGCTACAGACTAGCAGAGAGCGAAAACGACTGTCCACTGACCGAGATGACCGTCAACTCATTCGAATGTCACTCAACAACCGTAGGATGACATCAAGTGACCTACAAAAAGAATGGAAAACAGCAGCTGGGGTGAAGTGCACGGCGAGGACGGTTCGAAATAGGCTCCTCGGAGCAGGGCTGAAGTCATGCAATGCTAGAAAAAAGCACTACATCAGTGAGAAGCAAAGAAGAGCCAGGCTGAAGTTTGCAAAAGACCACAAGGATTGGACCGTAGAGGAATAGAGTAAGGTCATCTTCTCTGAGAAGTCAAATTTTCAGCTTTGCCCAACACCTGGTCGTCTAATGGTTAGACAGAAACCTGAAGAGGCCTACAAGCTACAGTGTCTCGCATCCACTGTGAAATTTGGTGGAGGATCGGTGATGATCTGGGGATGCTTCAGCAAGGCTGGAATCGGGCAGATATGTCTTTGTGAAGGACGCATGAATCAAGCCAAGTACAAGGTTATCCTGGAAGAACACCTGCTTCCTTCTGCTCTGACAATGTTCCCCAACTCTGAGAATTGTTTTTTCCAGCAGGACAATGCTCCATGCCACACAGCCAGGTCAATAAAGGTGTGGATGGAGGACCACCAGATCAAGACCCTATCATGGCCAGCCCAATCTCCAGACCTGAAACCCATTGAAACCCTCTAGAATTTGATCAAGAGGAAGATGGATGTCACCAGCCATCAAACAAAGCCAAGCTACTTGAATTTTTGTGCCAGGAGTGGCATACAGTGAGGGAAAAAATTATTTGATCCCCTGCTGATTTTGTATGTTTGCCCACTGACAAAGAAATGATCAGTCTATAATTTTACTGGTAGGTTTATTTGAACAGTGAGAGACAGAATAACAACAAAAAAATCCAGAAAAACGCATGTCAAAAATGTTATAAATTCATTTGCATTTTAATGAGTGAAATAAGTATTCGACCCCTTTGCAAAACATGACTGAGTCCTTGGTGGCAAAACCCTTGTTGGCAATCACAGAGGTCAGATGTTTCTTGTTGTCGGCCACCAGGTTTTGCACACATCTCAGGAGGGATTTTGTCCCACTCCTCTTTGCAGATCTTCTCCAAGTCATTAAGGTTTCGAGGCTGACGTTTGGCAACTCGAACCTTCAGCTCCATCCACAGATTTTCTATGGGATTAAGGTCTGGAGACTGGCTAGGCCACTCCAGGACCTTAATGTGCTTCTTCTTGAGCCTCTCCTTTGTTGCCTTGGCCATGTGTTTTGGGTCATTGTCATGCTGGAATACCCATCCACGACCCATTTTCAATGCCCTGGCTGAGGGAAGGAGGTTCTCACCCAAGATTTGACCGTACATGGCCCCGTCCATCGTCCCTTTGATGCGGTGAAGTTGTCCTGTCCCCTTAGCAGAAAAACACCCCCAAAGCATAATGTTTCCACCTCCATGTTTGACGGTGGGGATGGTGTTCTTGGGGTCATATGCAGCATTCCTCCTCCTCCAAACACGGCGAGTTGAGTTGATGCCAAAGAGCTCGATTTTGGTCTCATCTGACCACAACACTTTCACCCAGTTCTCCTCTGAATCATTCAGATGTTCATTGGCAAACTTCAGACGGGCCAGTACATGTGCTTTCTTGAGCAGGGGGACCTTGCGGGCGCTGCAGGATTTCAGTCCTTCACGGCGTAGTGTGTTACCAATTGTTTTCTTGGTGACTATGGTCCCAGCTGCCTTGAGATCATTGACATGTTCTGGGCTGATTCCTCAGCGTTCTCATGATCATTGCAACTCCACGAGGTGAGATCTTGCATGGAGCCCCAGACTGAGGGAGATTGACAGTTCTTTTGTGTTTCTTCCATTTGCGAATAATTGCACCAACTGTTGTCACCTTCTCACCAAGCTGCTTGGCGATGGTCTTGTAGCCCATTCCAACCTTGTGTATGTCTACAATCTTGTCCCTGACATCCTTGGACAGCTCTTTGGTCTTGGCCATGGTGGAGAGTTTGGAATCTGATTGATTGATTGCTCCTGTGGACAGGTGTCTTTTATACAGGTAACAAGCTGAGATTAGGAGCACTCCCTTTAAGAGTGTGCTCCTAATCTCAGCTCGTTACCTGTATAAGAGACACCTGGGAGCCAGAAATCTTTCTGATTGAGAGGGGATCAAATACTTATTTCACTCATTAGAATGCAAATCAATTTATAACATTTTTGACATGCGTTGTTCTGGATTTTTTTGTTGTTATTCTATCTCTCACTGTTCAAATAAACCTACCATTAAAATTATAGACTGATCATTTTTTTTGTCAGTGGGCAAACGTACAAAATCAGCAGGGGATCAAATACTTTTTTCCCCTCAATATAAAGTCACCCAACAGCAATATTGCAATGACAGAATGGTGGAGAGCATGCCAAGACACATGAAAGCTGTGAAAAAAATCAGGGTTATTCCACCAAATATTGATTTCTGAACTCTTCCTAAGTTAAAACATTAGTATTGTGTTGTTGAAAAATTTATATGAATTTGTTTTCTTTGCATTATTTGAGGTCTGAAAACAATGCATCTTTTTTTGGTTATTTTGACCAGTTGTTATTTTCTACAAATAAATACTCTAAATGACAAAGTTTATTTGGAATTTGGGAGTAATGTTGTCAGTAGTTTATAGAATGAAACAAAACTGTTCATTTTACTCAAACACATACCTATGAATAGTAAAACCAGAGAAACTGATAATTTTGCAGTGGTCTCTTAATTTTTTCCCAGAGCTGTATATTGACATGATATATTTTAATAATATATTTTAGGCCATTTATAAACTGATTTAATTCTGGTAGTTCTCTATTAGTGTTGTTTTGTACTGCTATTTTACCTGAATATCTATGGCGAGTGTCGTTTGTTGTCCCCCAAAAAGGGGCGGGAATGTGTTGCGAGCCAAAGTTCCCGGATGTGCCGGTCTGATGTATAGGCACTAGACCAGCAGGCATTCCGCCACGGATGACGGTTTCATATGCTAGCTGGCGTAACGGACATGAGACAGAGAAGGGTGCTGTACAGTAAACTCCACAGGTCACTCTTTGGAATTGATGTGATGCACATGTTGCACTCAAATAAAGGCATCCATCCCTGCGACAGTTTAAGATTGAAATCTGAAACAGCCCTGGCACGTTCATCAGCAACCCCAAATGACAGTAGAAGCATCTTTCACCATTGCTTTGTCTTTCAAGAGGGATTTTAAGGGAAAGAGTGAACAAAAGAGAAAGGAGCGAGGGTGAGTGAGAGAGAGTGTATGTGTGGGGGAAAGAGGGGGGTGGGGGTGGGAGAGTGTCACAGAGCTGCTGGAGTATGCTCGGAGACACGAGTGGCACACGCATATCCCAAAATGGCTGGCATGTGGAGCAGCTCATTAATCAATGCATGGCACATTATTCCCCTGACAACTCAATTTAAGGACTCATAACTGCAGGTGGGGGAAGGATTCTGTGAAAAAGATAAAGTATTTGGCGGTCAAATTCTAAATAAGGACAGTCTTTTTTTAAACTGACAGTTGTTTGCATGGAAGATTTTTTAAGTAGACCAACATTCTTCAGAGCATGCATAGCGCCACAAAGACAACTTGGTCCGGTGAATTAAAATGCTGTCAGTTAAATGTCTTCCGATAAGAAACTTGTGTCCTCAGGCCTGCATCTTTGCAATCACTAGCAAATCTCTCTCCTCCTCAACAGCAGGCGCAAGCACATTAAGGCTGCAAGAGTGAAAGAATGGTGATGAAGCATGAAATCTGAGTGTTTGATTAGTCAAGCCGGCCTGGACGATATCAGCTTTTAATTAATTGTATCGGCCAAAAGCTGTCAATTACTGGCTAAAAGAAAGCACACATTTTATTTCAGAGCACGTGATTTGCATTGACAGGCTGGATCTATCACAGAGGAGAAAATGGTGCATTCCTGTGGCTCCTCACGCATTTAGATCACATTAATCTAGAATTCTGCGGTGGGTCTGAGACCAGACTCTCTTCATGCATCTGGAACAAAATCACAACAACCATGAGCCAGCAAAACCAGTCTCTTATCTTACTTTGGAGCACAGAGAGACGAAAAAAACAAAAAACTTTTACATCAGGTCCAACACGGCCAAGTGAAAGTACTGCCTAGCAATAAGCCCCCCCCCACCCCCCCGTGCCCTACCTAACCACTCACACCGAACACGGGAAAGCTATTGTTCATCAACTGTCAAAGCACAGAGGCAGAAATAAAGGGAACCACAGAAAGCACTTTAGAAAACGTCACCCGCCTCCTCGCCATATTCACAAAACTCATTTTCCAATGATCTCTCGGACAGCCGAGCAGAGCGTTTTATCCCTGCGTTTGTCACTTTGATGGGACGTCTAATGTGGCCTGTCAAACACATTAGCAATTTAACACCTAACTGCTGACGGAACATTCCCAAACCGCTAACTAGCAAACAGGTGAGTTTAGAGCAAAGCAAACCTCTACTGTTCCATTTCCCTTCTGGCCTGGCAAATTATTCACAGCATTTTGTGCGCTCGAGTTCGGTTGTGATGCCCTCAGGCATCACAACTAATTAAACATTGTCCCCCTTGGCAGATACGAGATCACCATTGAAATAAAAGACCCATCAAGGCATGCAAAGGGTTTCCTTTATGGTTCAGGAACCGGTAGCGGTGTTGCACCGTTTTAACGATATAATCAAATGCATCATAGGTTTGCCTCACAAATGGTGCCAGCTTGAGTAATTGCCTGCTCTGTTAACTCTATGGCTAGATTAGCCCACATGTAAGTGAGAGCTTGGGGACTTCAGACAATTAACAAGGTGGTGTTACTGAACATTAAGGTGGGTTTGCCTACTCAATAATCAACACAAGGTATGGTGATTTCATACACAGTGCATGGATAAAAAGAAGCGTTTATAACCCAAAATACAGCCTTGGGAAGAATGTTATCTGCAATGTCAATAAAAAGACACAAACCCACAAAGAACAGGTAGGTAAACGACTGAGCGCAGGGTGGTGACTTCTCCAAATAGCAAGTGACAATAATAACATTGGATTATGTCTTTAGTGCCCGTGAAAGCAAGCGAAAAACATCCTTTACTCCTCCACCATATGAAGTCAATGTTCAGAGTATTGCTGAGCTCAAGGAACAAATAATCAATAAAAAAAAAACGCCCTGTTACATAGTAGGGCTGACTTGCGGATGTGACTAGACAATTGTTTAGTCGGTAGTCTTATGCGTGACAGATTAGTCGAGCATTCGCATGGCGTCGCAACACCTGTCTGATTCCTGCCTGTATCAGTTAACTATTCCACTGCCTGAAATAGTATGAGTCATAACCCGCATAAAACCTTGCGGCACAACTGGAAAAGCATCTCCTTCTGTTCATACACTATACATTTCTTCTATAGGGGATTCTCAGATCCACTTAAAATAGGATCTGTGTTTCGTGTTTGCCATTTTGATAACCGTGTAAATATCAATGTTATAGGATAAGATAACTTTCATCAATACTGTCTAAATGTAAGCAAATTCATCTTTTTGTAGAGCTAACTGAAGCAAATATGTTGACAAATGTAAACGTGACTGAAGATAATCTACACATCTTTCAAAATGCCAAGTCGGTGATAAGCAAAAAGACCTTATTTGAAGTGATTATAACATTTTTTCCTAGGTTTTATGAGGATAATGACGTGTCGACTATTTCAGTCAATTGCGGATCCCTTTGCTGTGTAGTAAAAAGGTCACGTCAGCAAAGGCTAGATGGCTGAGACGATCCCTCAAAAATACATGTGCCACTTGTATATAGTTCTATTGTGTAAGACCAACAGTGTGACATGAATGCAAATAATAGTATTTGATGACAAGTTCTCCGAATTGGTATTTTAATGACGCCTTGCCTAATGCCAAATATTAAAATGTTAATATTCTATTTTATAATATTAAAACCAAATACAATATTATCACCTCACCTGGCAGCCTTCTGCCATGCCAAACATTTGTCACGGCAGTACACATTTCCCCCCTCGTCTACCAGGTGTGGTACAGGTGCTTTTTTTCAGGCTTAAAAAATAATAGGCTATACATAACAATGCAATTGTATACATGGAATTCAATCATAGGCCCGTAATCCCACCAAATTAACTTTTCATTTGTTGGTTTACAAATAAACTAGCATATCAACGCGTTCAATGACAAGTGCCACTTGTCTCTTGTTTCCTATTTACAATGTTTCTGGCTGTGGAAAATATCACTCAGCCTCATGGGCTGATCAACAGTAAACATAGCAGGTCGTTGGACTCAGCTTCGTAGGATACAATGGGCATTTTGCAAGAGTACCTAAGGTGGTCAATGTAGAATGATTTAAAAGTTCCATAGCTTACACACAGGTGTGGCTTTACTTCCTATGACCCCACCCATTTCTCTGAAACCCAAAAGGTCTACAAAAGAATCAGGGACAGCCCTACTATTTAATCCAAACAGTTTTTCTAAACAGGCCAACCTATGACATATCTTTGACTGGCATTAATATATAAAAGCATGAGCACATTATGGTATCGGACCAAAAAAGCAAAGTGGCAAATCCCAACAGGAAAGTGCCAGTGTCGGAAAAGGAGACTGGGTGTAAATGTACGACATTCAGAGTCGCTGCCAAAATGAGACTAGGGTGATTGGCCCACCGTCCTTCAAATAACAGGATTACAACTGAATGCGTACCCCAGAACGGGCTTGCTAATGGTCACTTACGGGGCGTTCCAGTTGGATTACTACATGGATGAATCATTACTGCAGGGACCCAAGGGAGATTAAGGACCATCAGCTGAAGCTCCACCATTGGACCCAGTCTTGGCTACTTTCCATCCGACTCAAAGGCACTCATGGGGAGGCCACACCAGCCAGAGAGGCCTCTGCATACTCAGCCTGCTGCCCTCTTGATCCTGACTGCATGCTAATGGAACATTTTACACAACAGGGTTAAATGACTGAGCGCCATGCTAAACTGCCCATCAAGTGATTGCATTTTGTAGGAGAATCAGCAACTTCATGGTGCTGATGCTACAGAAAATGAGTTGATCACTATTGACAAAGAAGAATATTAACTGTAATGAAATGCTAACTATTATACAGGCTTGACGAGGTTCTGTCATGGCTGATGTAGCGGTTGTTAGCCTGACCAAAAGCAGAGAAGAAAAAAAAAAACTCTCATGAAATGTGTATGTGAGAAATACCTAACAGAGTTAATAATCTTGCCAAATCAATCATTTTGGAGATAACAGGATGATCAATAACAAAATATATATGTATCATCATTTTAGTGTGTGAAACAGCAAAGAACTTGCATCTGATCATGGGCATACAATTCCATTCCAGACATAAACAAGCACAGCAGAACATTGTTTTTATCCATACCATGAAAGATCTACTGTCAAATTATCAACAAAACTCGTTAATTTCCACACATTAAGGCCTTACTCAAATGTCACAACTTCAAACTTTCTAAACAGGCCAGCTGGCTGTGGTAGATGCCAGATGGTTGCAGCTTCAGTTCCTGGTTGGGGCATACTGCCATCACATCAATAAGCAAGGAACCTAGCAACTGTCTATTCAAATCAATGCATGAGAAATGACAAGCTACTTTAAAGCAGTCTGCTGAGGACAGCCAGGATTATATTAATATAAATATTGACTCTTCATGGGTACAACTGATCGAAAGCCATTTTTGAAAACTGCATCGAAAAAGGGCTGCATCAAAATTGTCAAGTTTCCCCAAATAGTCCTTAAAATGGAACTCCCTGAACACCATATTTTCTGCTTTCTTCCAACAAAAGGGCAACAGATGAGAGTTGTTCAATGGCGCAGAGCCTAGTTCGGCTGTTAAGGCCTAGCCTAGGGAGAAGGCAGGCTGTAAGAAAAAAAAAAAACCTTGGGTTTATTTGCTAGACCCAGCTACGGATTTGAGCAAAATGAAGACAAAGATGAGCAAATAAGTGTAATCTTCATGTGAGGCGGAGCGCTATAGCCCCAAGTAAAAATAAGTAATGGTCTTGAGTGTAGCATGGCATTGGATCTAGGTATTGTAGGCTGGTCTTTTAAAGGAAAGGTTAGAAAATAATTAACCCAGACACTTAGAGCTTGTTTACATTATACTACATTTTCAGAAACATATCGAAGAAGACTTGACATGCTAGCTATTGATAGCTTGACATGCCACCTTCCAAAGTAGCATGTGCATATCGCTCGATATAGCATATCACAAAATTTTCCCGCAACTGACGGGCACAATCCTGCGTGATACGTCTCGAAAATGCCGGTATAAATTCAAATGCTAAGTTAATGACTATGCAAACTAAGTCTATCTAGCATTTTATTGTCTCCCTCGTAATGTAAACAAGCCCTTATTTTATGCTTTCCTGATTGCATTCAATTCTGTGTTGCTGAAAGTGAAAGCCCAGTCATAAGATGTTCGCTTTAAGGTTCAGAAAATGATATGAACATATGCTCAATTTATTTCACTCACAAACTACTCAGAGGCATACTTGGATGCAATCGTCTGACTCATACACCAGATGTCTGACTTTTTGAGTCAGTGAATCATCATGTCATTGCTGGCTGAATGTTATAGCTTTCAGGCTCACAGCATAAACCAGCTCAGCCACTGACCAGAAACACAAGGAACAGTTCCAGAGAAGCCTGGTCCAATGAGAGATGGACAGGGTGGTGGGGGGCAAGGATTTGCTAACCACCTTCAGAACTTTCGGGAAAGTCAGTCTCGTTATAAAAAGTAGAGCAAAGCAAAGGAAAAATGGCTTACATTTTGCCTGCATTCCGCATTATTAACTTGTCGACCATGTTCATCATTGATATGTTAGAATATGCTTTCATTTCAACAACGGAAGCTAGGACGGGTTGTCGCACACCTGTCAATTGCTGAGGTGCAGGATTCAAATCCCAGAGCTAATGTTGTAACAGAAAAAGGATTTCCGGACAATCAAAGTAGTTTTCATTTTATTTGAGTTTTCGGTCCACCGGCCTTCAGAACATACACAGGATATTGGAGGCCATATACACTGCTCAAAAAAAATATGGGAACACGTAATCATCACAGTATAATATCAAGTCAATTAAACTTCAGGGATATCAATCTGTCCAGTTAGGATGCATAAGCGATTGTGGATCAATGTCACCCGCTTTGGTTCAAACTAAAGTGATAACAGGTGCATTCAAGAGGCAACAGCAAGACAACCCCCAAAAGGGAATGGTCTTGCAATGTAGTGGCCACAGACAATTGCCCTCTCCTTTTCCTTCCTGACTGATTCTTCTCTAGTTTTGCATTTTTCTAGCATTCTTGTCACTACTAGTAGCATGAGGCGGTACCTGCAGCCCATTCAGGTTGCACGGGCAGTCCAGTTCCTCCAGGATGGCACATCCATACATGCCGTTGCAAGAAGGATTGCTGTGTCTCCCAGTACAGTCTCAATAGCATGGAGGAGATACCAGGAGACAGGCCGTTACATGAGGAGAGCTGGACACGGCCGTAGAAGGGCATCAACCCAGCAGCAGGACCGGTGTCTCCTTTGTGTGAGGAGGAACAGGAGGAGAACTGCCAGAGCCCTACAAAATGACCTCCAGCAGGCTACTGGTGTACATGTTTCTGACCAAACTGTCTGAAACAGACTCCATGAGGGTGGCATGAGAGCCCGACGACCTCTAGTGGGACCTGTGCTCACAGTCCAGCACCGGGCAGTCTGATTGGCATTTGCCAGAGAACACCAGAATTGGCAGGTCCGCCATTGGCACCCTGTTCTCGTCACAGATGAGAGCAGGTTCACACTGAGCACATGGGACAGATGTGAAAGAGTCTGGGGACACTGTGGTGAACGTTATGCTGCCTACATCATCCAGCATGAACGGTTTGGCGGTGGGTCAGTGATGGTCTGGGGAGGCATATCCTTGGAGGGACGCACAGACCTCCACGTGCTAGCCAACGGTACCCTGACAGTTGTTAGGTACTGGGATGAAATCCACAGACCCATCGTCAGACCTTACGCTGGTGCAGTGGGCCCTGGGTTCCTCCTGGCATAGGACAATGCCCGGCCTCATGTGGCCAGAGTGTGTAGGCAGCTCCTGGATGATGAAGGCATTGATGCCATTGACTGGCCCTCAAGTTCCCCAGACCTGAATCCAGTTCCCCAGACCTGAATAAGTAGTGCCACAGACTGTCCAGGAGCCCACTGATACCCTGAACCAGGTCTGTGAGGAGATCCACCAGGACACCACCCGCCGTCTCATCAGGAGCATGCCCAGAATCTGTCGGGAGTGCATACAGGCACGTGGGGGCCATACACACTACTCAGTCACATTATACCGTGATTAAATTCACGCAAGTTGAAACAGCCTGTGATTTCAACTGTTTACTTTAATTTTCTGTGCGAGTTTGAATCCAGCCTTCAATCGGTTGGTGATTTCCATTGGTTTCAATTATTTTTGAGCAGAGTATACAGGCGACGTGTAAATGCAATCAGACATGATTACTGACACCGACAGGTGTGCCAAGGAAATATGAATCATTTGAGTCCTTTGGATAGAATGCTTGAAGTGAATTAGTTAGTAAACAATAGATTTAATGAGCCCACATGTTAAAAAAAAATGTGTATATACAAAACGTTCATCAAGACAATATACACAATTTATAAACATAACATAGTATGTATTTACCAGTTATATTGTATGTACTACACAAAAACACAAAATGGTCTGTAAGAACATCGGGTAAAGTACCATCATAAGAAACAGAAGACATGTTCAAAAACAAATATTATAATTCAGGGATCGTCAAAGCATTACTCTCATATGAAAATCCCCATTCAAACCTAGCGGATGCAATGTATCAAGATTGTGTATCCAGAAAATTTCCCTTAGGATACATTTTTTGCTATGTCACCTCCTCTCTGGGACAATTCCATGTGTTCTGTACCCTGATCGTTTAATCACACACTGAAATTGCCAAGCTCAAATTCACAATGTTTTCATGTCTTGTGTAGACGTGACCTCACTCTGTCTCATCAGCAATCACAATCCCAATGAAAATGAGTTTTAGGTGTGCAACAGGTCATTTCAAAAGGCTAGTATTCTAAACAAATGATATTTTTGCAAGGTTGAACTTTCCAGCAGTAAAGATATTTCAGATATATGATCATGTGATGGGGTGCAACTTTAAAGGAAATCCAGTGAAGTGCTGACTCAACACATCAGTTATTTAGCACCAAAATGCTTCAACTGTCTGAAGGAGTCTTACAAGAAAGGACCAACACTGATTCAAAATGAATAACGCCTTGATATGCATAACACTTACGGTTAAAGGTTAGGGTAAACTTAGGGTTAAGTTTAGGCATCACAGTACTGAAGTTAGGGTTAGGATGAAGGTTAAGGGTAAGATTGCAAAAACAGGAAAAAAATGCTGTCTCAACAACAATTCCTCAACCAAAAAAAAGTATCTCGATGCAATTGAACTCAACACCACTGAACAGAAAGTTGGTTGCAGAAACACCCACCTACCATCCCTAGCAAAAAGCCACTCTATTTAACTATGACCCCTAGCGGCTGGTTTCCGATGATAAGAAAACGAACGTAATCGCAAAGTCATTCATGACCAATAGCACTAGGATATGTTGATATTGAATGTAATAGCAGTGCTGATATGACCATACTGAACATAATCACGTTTTCCAAAATAGTTACATATGCCTGGAATTCCTGCAATAATAATTTGTGAATAAACAACACAGTTTAGCAAAGGTAATTGCTTTAGTTCAGCAGGCATGACTAACAAAATAGTAACGTGTTTTAAAAAACACGTTTTTTTTCTTACCGGTCTGAGCCTTCAGCAGTCTTCTGCACCTATAGCAGTCTTATGTACCCATATTTTTTGAAAGACCTAGACACAGTCAAAAACGTTGAGCGTTGTGAAGCAAAACCATAGCTGAACTATTGCTAAGCCGAGTTTGGAAGCAACAAAAAAAAGTATCAACAGCACCCTTTGAGAAAGCTTTTACTCTACAGATGTAATGCATTCCTGAGAAATGGCACTGAGGTACAAATAAATAAAAAAATTTTTTTCCCTCTGAGGTATTTTTATTACACCAGGACAATATTAGGGCAGAGCAAGCCAGAAGCCTTCTCTTCAGCAGCTGGATAATTAAAATATGCAACCAATGGGAGGCTTCATAAGATTGAGTTATGGTAAATATTTATGTTCAACCAAAAAAATGTTAGATTGAATTATTCAATTTGACGACATTTGTACCTTATTTCCTGTTGAAGACAAAAAGTTGAACTATTCTTCTATTTTTAGAAGCGATACTATAATAGCTTTATTATTAAAAGAATTGTATAATGCCCTAGTTCATTTGGAAATCCCACACTTGAGAAATTCTCAATAAGGCTATTACATGGCATAAAGGACTATGAATAGATCTTCCCGGCATACCTCAACCTATACTTTTGTTATCCAAAAACCACAATACAATGTTTTGAAATGAGAATAAAGCATGAGATGGGGACGCGATTTCATTTATAGATGAAAATGAAATAAATCAGTTCAAGCTGAAAGCAACACCATGTGAACAATTAATGGCTAAAGAGGACAAAAAAAGCTAATTAATTCCACTTCTCATAGGTGTAAAAGGATGTTTGAGAAATGGAGACAAAGTGCAAAAATAAGCTTTGAAAAAAGATCTGTCAATGTCTTACAGACTCATTATAGATAATTCCAGAAATATTTGGACACTGACACGATTTTCATAATTTTGGCTCTGTACGCCAACACAATGGATTTGAAATGAAATAACCGAGATGAAATTGAAGTGCAGACTTTCAGCTTTAATTCAAGGGGTTTAAAAAAATTATTGTATGTATTGTATGAAACGATTTTCATACACAGTCCCCTTATTTCAGGGGCTCAAATGTAATTGGACAAATTAACACAATCATAAATAAAATTTTCATTTTTAATACTTAGTTGAGAATCCTTTGCAGGCAATGACTGCTTGAAGTCTGGAATGCATGGACATCTCCAAACGCTGGGTATCCTCCTTTGTGATGCTTTGCCAGGCTTTTAATACAGCTGTCTTCAGTTGTTTGTTGTTTGTTCGTGGGTCTTTCTGCCTTCTGCCAAGTGAAATGCATGCTCGATTGGGTTGAGATCAGGTGACTGACTCAGCCATTGCCGAATATTCCACTTCTTAGCCTTAAAAAATTCCTGGGTTGCTTTCGCAGTATGTTTTGGGGCATTGTCCATCTGCGAAGTGAAGCACCGTCCAAACAACTTAGCTGAATTTGGCTGAATCTGAGCAGACAATATATCTCTATACACTGCAGAATTCATCCGGCGGCTTCTGTCTTCTGTCACATCATCAATAAACACTAGTGACCCAGTGCCAGTGGAAGCCATGCATGGCCATGCCATCACACTGCCTCCACCGTGTTTTACAGATGATGTGGTATGCTTCGGATCATGAGCCTTCTCCATACTTTTTTCTTCCCCATCATTCTGGTACAGATTGACCTTAGTTTCATCTGTCCAAAGAATGTTGTCCCAGAACTGGGCTGGCTTTTTTAGATGTTTTTTGACAAAGCCTAATCTGGCCTTTCTAATCTTGAGGCGTATGAATATTTTGCACCTTGTGGTGAACCCTCAGTAATTGCCCTCATGAAGTCTTCTCTTCATGATAGACTTGGATTCCGATATGCCTACCTCCTGGAGTGTGTTCTTCACTTCATTTCTTTACCATAGAAAGGATCCTACAATCATCCACCACTTTTGTCTTCCATGGACGTCCAGGCCTTTTTGTGCTGCAGAGCTCACCAATAAGTTCTTTTTTTCTCAGAATGTACCAAACTGTTGTTCTGGCAACTCCTAATGTTCCTGCTTTCTCTCTGACAGAATTTTTTTTTTTTTTGGCAACGAAAGGATGGCCTGTTTCACTTGCATTGAGAGCTCCTTTTGGCCGCATGTTGTGGGATCACAGCAACAGCTTCCAAATGCGAATGTCACACCTGGAATCAACTCCAGACATTTTACCTGCTTAATTGAAGAAATAACAAAGGAATAGTCCACACCTGTCCATGAAACAGCTTTTGAGTCTATTGTCCAATTACTTTCGGGCCCTTGAAAAAGAGGGGACTACATATTAAAGAGCTGTAATTCCTAAACCCTTCCTCCAATTTGGATGTGAATACCCACAAATTCAAGCTGAGAGTCTGCCCATATTCATTGTTTAAACTGTACATGCTGTTGTTAGTGTAACATGCATTAAGATTAATTTTCAACTGTTTACATGGGGTCTAGTTTAGACCTGAGGTTAGGGCATGTCTGTCGAATTTTGACCTTGAGCTTAAAAGGGTAATCCTCCCCAAAACACAAATCATGAAACTTAATCATAAAACTCAGGAGATGAGGTGAAAGCCTATGTTCCATAACTGGGTAAAATAAAAATGTTCCCAATAACTTATATAATAACTTAGTACCAAGGTATAACTATTTAGTTCTTTTTCTAGAGATAGGTGATGACACAACATTACATTTCATAAAGTTTTTAAAACAATTCCCTGCTCTCCAGTAGATGGTATGTGCATACTTGTCTAGAACACATCCATCTATTTGCTCATGACAAAGTAGTTAGTTCAGAATGCCCCAAAGTGCACAGTGAGCTGTCAAATTAATATATTTTCCTCCAATAAACTACTACAATGCAAAGCTGTTCCACACCTCTGTCGTGTTGCCATTGTACCGTAACAACTATCTCTAAAGTTCAAATGAGTGGAACTTGACAAGCTTTTCTAACTAACTATATTTATTCATGTAAAAACTGTAACTACTTAACATGCTGATATTGACTTCTCTAGTAATGTGTTTTAATGTTTCAAGCTGTCAAGCCCCTGAGGTAACAATGAAACTAAACAGCCTGCCTGTCCAGATAAGGCAAGGGCATGGTAGGGCTGCACAATTTGGCTAAAATATTGAATCATGATTTCTTTGACAAATATTGCAATTGCGGTTATGATTAGCGATTTTCAAACATGGGTGTAAACACCGTAGATAATCTCACTTAAAAATAGCGGTCATAGCCTACATAATGTGCTATTTAACGGAATAAAAAATGAGTTAAAGTTCAGTGTTTTTTATTTTACACTTATTACCAATTTGAATGTGCAGCCTGGGTCAAACTATTAGTTTAACTGCTCATTTAATGCAATGGCATCTGCAGTGTTTGCTATGTTTGTGCCGTTGCCATAGCTGATTAGGCAACATTTCTCAACCCTTGAGGTATATTTTCTCCAATATTAAGTTTGTTTGTAGGCACTGACATTGAAGCCGAAATGTTTAATAACCATGCTGTTGTGTATATGGGACAATATATCTTGGTGCCACTCGCAAACTTGAAGCAGACGTCTCCGCTAGCAGTTGCAGTGTTAACTCAAACTAACATTGAAAAACCATCAAATCTTTAACAGAATTAGCCCAAGTATTTAAGTATTCTATAAAAATATCTACAGCACCCACAAGAAAAACAATTACGGACATTCGATGCATGCCCGTTGCCTCGCTTGAAGCACATATCATTCACCTTTTTTGTAGCTGAAAATCGCATAAGTTGGCGATTTGGATATTGCACATGTCAATATCGCAATTTTGATTAATTGTGCAGCCCTAGTGCATGGTGGGTTTTGTAGTTGGCATGCGTAATTTAAACAACTAATTTCTTATTCTGGCTAACTTACAATGATTACATATAATTATACAATTTGCATTATAAAAACAATGTAAAAAATTAGGAATGTGCAACTTCATGATGATTACACTTTTAAGATGGGGGAATAACTTAGCAACATAAAGACTAATGGACAGTTCTATGTACGAAAGGCTGAGCAATTAGCACCTCGTCCTGAATAGCGACTGTCATGTATACAGACTACTTCTCAGCAGGTATTGCTGTATAGATGATCTGTTTTGCACGCATCTTGCTGATGTTGACTTTTACTAGCAAAATGCTCTAGATGCTAGGCATGGGCTTTATGCAGGTTTTAAAACCATGCTTTTCCATTGCATGGATGGGAACAAGGAGGTGTGGTATATGGCCAAAACATCAATCACAGCACAGAGCTGTTCATATGGACACCACATCTAGGCAGTATACTACAAACACCAGAGGTGCCTTATTGCCATTATTAACTAGTTGCAAACACAAATAGAACAGCAAAAAGTGATGTGATGTCATACACATGTAATATGTTTTCTTATAAATTGGGGTGGTTGAAATCCAAAATGCTGATTGGCTGACAGCCATGGTATATGAAACCATATATCATGAGTATGACATCACATCTCTTGTTACTGCTCTAAAGCCATCTGTACCGTAACCGGTAGAGATGCACTGATATCGGCCAGCAATCGGCACTGGCCAGTTGCTTTAAATTTGCCTGATATTTCAGACCGATTGTGCTTTCCAGCGTTTCTGCATTTTACCGTGGTGCTTGTAAAACCATAGCCACCACAGAAAGAAAATAAATTCCTGACATTAACTTTTTGTTAGACACATGAATAGCATTTTCTTGATAAATCTGTTCAGTTTGAACACTGTTCTTATTGTCATTTAGCTCCTAGTTCTATTGTATTCATGTGCGACTTGAAAAACAGTGTACTCAGTCCTTGTAGTCGGAGCCAGCCAATGAATATGGCACGCTATGCAGACCAGCTGCGCAAGCAACTTCAGAGTGTGCATGGTTATCAGTAGGGGAATGAGAGCCCGCAACCACAACGTGTTATGTACCAAAGTGGATTGTTTTAAAGATTAATTTCCAGCGCGAGATACTTTTCACCTGAAAGTTTCCTGAAGCAAGCATTTGGTTATTTTTCACACGTGTGGTGGTTTTCAATGTTAGTTTGAGTTTATACTGCAACTGCTAGCAACAATGTCAAATTACAATAGGACAGTGAGACTCCAGTCAGCTAGTGAGTGGCGGCAAACAAATGCAGGTGCTGTTGTCTCCTTTATCACGGTAACATTTCAGGGGCAGCTGAACCTTTCCAATCTGTGATATTTTGCCATAAAGCAGACTCAGATGAGGTCACAAATATTTTTGGTAAATTAAGCAGCAAAATACCAAGTTACTTATTACTCTTTGAATCATTACACAGCATACTCATTCATTTAGTGTTTTATGGTGTAAAGGGAAGGAGTTAGACTGACAAGTGAATGGCTGGTAAATTTTGAATCTAACTGGCACATTTGCTGGGAAACCAAAATGTTAACTTGATGCCCTGCCTAGGAGAATTAAGTGCTTTTAAGGCTGTCAATTATGTCATATTTGTTCAAGCAAATTAATATTAGGCATCTCTGGGTTTGTGATACACTGCCACTTGCACTCTTAGCCATGGTATATTGGTCATACACCATACCCCCTCATGACTCATTGCTTAGCTATACCATGGCTTTTAACCAATCAAATACATGATTCCAACACATGGTATATGATAAGCAAATATCTTGTTACTGAATCTGTAGTTTGCTACCCTTGACAGCTCATGCCATGACTGCTTCTTTACTTTTTTATTAGCCTTTCATATACACTCCTACTCTACTGGGTAAATGTGCCTCAGTGGCTGGAAGAAGTTAGTCATACTATTACCATTCGCAGCAATTGGCTTATGACAGCCAGCAAAAGTGTTTTGATCAACATTTCATCTCTTAAAACAAAACCACCTATATATAATACAGAAAACATTGATACTTTTTCAGGAAATTTCATTTCTACTTTTCACTCTTCCATTTTGAGATTGACTGCGGCTTTAAGCTACTTCATTGGTTACTTAGACGGGAAAGACTCTTCAGAATTGGGAATATGGATACATTTTTACATGCGCTCACACCAAGGAGCGCTGTGCTACGAAATGAGCTGACAGTGAGATGCAGCACATTTTTGCATACAAAGTAACTTGCAGACACAAAAATTGATTAGTGGGGCATTTCTATACAATGCAATGCCATTTGGACCTAAAAATATCTGCTAAAACATTTGCACATTTTCTTATCATCTATTACAGTACGCTTTCAGAAAATGATCATGTCTGAACGTCAGAAAAACCTATTAGTTACTCTCAGGCACTTAATAAATGCAGATCTTGGTCAGCATTTCTATATATTAAGTTGAACTGTTCAATATATACAAAAATATGCATAGTATTGGTATTGTTAAATAATGATTTGAAAATATCAACCTAAAAGTGGAAAGAAGCATACCGGGGTGGGAAGCAAAAACAACAATTGCAATTTAACATAAGTGTCTAAATATAAAAACAAATGTATTATGTAGGTAGCAATACATCATTATATTAGTCATTGACTTTATATATTTTCTAACAACCTTTACACCCTGTTTATTTGCATAACAGGGTGGAAACATACAGGGCTAAAGTTCTCTGTCTTATAGATTGAGCAAGACTGCATTTTTTTTTTTAAATACCTCCATATGAACACCCTATGCAGTTACGGTGCACGGGTCAACTGTTTTTTTCCCACCAACACAGGCCAGTAATTTCAAATGAGCCTTCATCCAACAATATCTTATTACCCTAAATACACCTGCACAGTTGATATACCAGTGGGGACTGGGGGTTACGATAGGAGTTAACCAGCACATCATTACCTTTTGGAGCAGGCGCTCGGTTTCTTGCCGTGTGCTCCCAGTGCCTGCAGTGTGTGAGAATTTGTTTTTGTAGAATATCAGCCTTGGCACACAGCACAATGAAATCATAAACTCAAAACATACATTCTACTGTTAATGCAGATTCAATGGAAGGGCTCCTCAACATTTTTCAGAACAGTAAAGTTTTACCAATTTATTCAGACCATGAAGGGAAACTGTCTGCAAAGCCTGTTTTGCACATGCATGAGGCAAGTCTGACAACGAACGAGCGAGTATAAATTGCTTGCATAGAAAAGGTGTACATTAACTAAGTCTCTATTAGTGAATGGCATAATATATCCTGGTAAGACAAAGGCAAAACAGTAACCACTACAGGGAAGCAATAATCATTCAACCATACCAACCTACACTATTAAACAGTGAGGTGGGAGAGTGAGTTCTGCAAGATTACTGCAGATCTCTCTAGCGGTTTGAGTTCAAAGCAAATCGCTATTCTCCTTTCTTATTTAAGATTTCCAGCTTCAAGAGCAGGCTTCTTCTTCTTCACAGTGGGGCTGCAGAACTAGACCTATACCGCAGAGCTTAACAGCTCCCATCTCCCCAGAGTCTTCCCGTCTAAGCGGACGTGACATATGAACAAAGCGGGGGTGAGTAAACAACTCCCCAGAGATGGTCAACAATCAAATAGAAAATAATCCAATAGAAAAGACCCACAGCACTCAGCTGATGGAGTCAGCGAACTAACCCAACCGACCCAAGGTTGTAATGAGACCATTCTCATTACAAAATAGCAGCTCTCGCAAATTCAGCAGTCAAACCTCCAGACTTCAGCTGCTTCTTTAAACAGGAGCACACTGGAAGCTTTCTTGCCTAAGAGAAGCAGAGCTGTCTCCCAGGAGACAAGTAGCATTGGGCTTACAGGTGTTTATTTCAGCAATAAGACTTGGGGGAGGGAGCTGTTCTTATAAAATGACAACACTGAGTGCCTGGATATAACCCTTAGCCATGGTATAATGGCCATTTACCACAAACCAAAGAGGTGCCTTTATTGCTATTATGAATTTGATATCAACATAACAGCCTTAGTATTGCAGTGTGATATACCACAGCTTTCAGGGCTCAAACCACCCAGTTTATAACATGGGATAAATGTTTGTGGAAGCATGCATTTGCCTGCAGCGCTTCAGAAGCATTGCCAGCATATGCAGCATACTTGGCCAGTGAAGTGGAGCTGGGTTTTAAGACAAAGTCTAATGACTCCAAAATGCCTTTTTACACAAAACGATAAAATGCAACACCCTGCCAGATGATAACATTACAAATACAAATGGTTAAACCCATAACACACAACATTAAAATCAGGTAGTGGTTATGAAATGCAGTCTTGACGTTCGCAAAGAGTGAAAGGCACACTTTGTAGAGAAATGTCAATGAATTTTATATTTGGGGAGTTAAGCTAACACTCACATTACGATGAGAAGCTGACTAGGGCCGAGTCACATGTTCATCGTTGCAATCCCTGCATCTTTCTTAAAACTTATAGTCTTCCTCTTATGGACAGGATTATACCTACCACTTCATGGGAATAAGCTGCTACTGAAGCAACACATGTAAGCTATGTTGTGTATGAGTATGTATGACCTCAACTGTTCGAATATGAATTATTCTGTGCTCACAATACTGTGGAAAACAAAACAACAGATCATCAGGAATGGGCCCACAGGGCCTGCTTAATGTCATAAAAAACTAAAACTTGAGTGTGTCCCAAAAGCGTGAATACGCCGAATTTCAAACAGCAGTGGTCTGATTCAAAGCAAGTGGATGAAAGAGATGCCGATTCGACATCTAGCCAAGGAGTCTGGGGGGGGAGAAGGCTGAGCTCCATCATCAAACCCATCGTTTCTATTACTCGTAATTAGGCATGGCATTGAGAAGAGCCAGGGAAAACAGCCCCAAGTGAAATGTGGGGGTAATTACCTTCTGACAAAGAGCATCCTATAGTAAAATGGCTCGCTAATCAATGAGATTTATCAAAAAACAAACAGAGACGACGATAGCAATTTTAATTACAATCATCTTCAAGTCATTGTGTGTTGAATGCACACTGACGCCTCCAATGAATAGGCAAACAACATCATGGCTTTGAATTAAAATGTGTCTTTTCCTGTGAGGGGTGGCTTTTCCTCCATTCTCCAATTAGGAAAATAAACTTGCCGACTCACGATGACTTCATGTCTTTCCACTTCCACTTCTCCTGAAATACAATTGTGTGAAATTCCTCCTCGTTCAGTCTACTTCTAATGTGGCAGTTAATCCACAGCTTGAC
>JACXGI010000581.1:102595-128433 GCA_016801175.1 Esox masquinongy
CACACACACACACACACACACACACACACACACACACACACACACACACACACACACACACACTCTAAAGTCAACAGGACAACATTTCAATTGACACAATATGTACTGCATAAAATCTTTCAATTAAGATTTAAAGACCTATAGCAGTTGTCTTTTGGTCATAGAAAATTATTCAAATTCTGTGTGTGTCACAAAACAAATTTAAATATATTCCTATACACAGCAGTGATTGGCTAATAAAATGGTCTAGAATCCACAGCTTACCTGATGTGAAGTGTCATTTGTTTATTGTAATCAGATGAGATGAATCAGACAGTATGAAAGCTGTTTGCCAAAAGAGGTGAGGTTAGATTTTCATACAAGACCAGGAAAAACTAGACTCTTGCAAAACATCTGTCGGCAGTGCAAGATGTGCCAAATAGTAAGCTTTGAGCAAGTTTACTAGACAGTTAATGTTCTTGATAGTTGATAGCTCTCAAAATGTCATTCTCACCAGTGAGAAAAAGCTAACAAACACCATGTCACTTTCAGAAATGTCTGGCTGAGCCACCTGCGATTAGGGGTGGGTATTGGCAAGTACCTTACAATACGATACATATCATGATACACGTTACGATTCAATACATCACGATATCACAACTGAATCACGATCCTTACTGAAGTGCTAAAGAAAACCTCAAATAATATATGGCTATATACTCGAAAAGACAATCTTTAGCTAATCCCCATTAGCAACTCCTAATGAACACCTAACTTATAAATTTAGACCCCCATTAGACCCCAATAGAATTCTAGAATGCTGATGTTGATTACTGAAAATTCTCAAAATAAATTATATTTTCTCACACATTTCAAACAAACAGACATAGCACAAAAACCAAATCCAAATTACAATTACAAGTTAACTTTGTTTTAAAGAGCACATACTGTTCTTTAATTTGACAACATTAATGTAACTTGGAATAATATAATTTGTTTTCTCCAATTAACAATCAAAAGAAAAAACTTCTTATTGCAACGAGATTGAGCCAGCAGTCAAACTAGGTTCGTACAGCTGATCATAATGTGTGATCATAATAAAGCACAAGGCAAATCTCAAGACATACGAGTTTTTATACAAGATAAGAGGAAGTATGTGGCGTACATCTTTTGGCAGATGCAGGACATTATCGCGATCAAGTGAACAACGTCGTCAGTGAAGCACAACATTACTGCTTCTTGGCTAACTAGTGAAAGTGACAGCTTGTTGCTGCACAAGCAAAACATTTGCTGGCAGACAACTTTACTTTAGTCTGACAGACGAAACAAAACAGACAATTTGTTGTCTAGTTAGCAATGGCATTTTCCATATTTGAATGAAATCGGAAGAAACGCAAGAAAACAACCAACTAGTCAGTCGGCTACACAGCTACTGCAACAATTTCCATTACTAGACTGAGAAAGCAACCATTGGACCTCCACAGCTGATGTGCTTGTCTATCAGGTTATCACGACAGGGTTGCTGTCATCTAAAAGATATTACCAACATTTCACAGCATAAAATATAGACAACACACAACTTATAGCCACAGTTTATTTCTTACTCACCTCTATGGAGCCAAATTGAGCTCAAATGTATTGACTGTAAGAAAAGAAAAACGTAACTGAAATAGTTCATAGTATGAAGAAACGAAATTCAATCGTATGAAAACAACAATCCAGGCAAGCCTAGTTTAGCCGGCCCGCAATAGAAAGTGTTACCATGTCGAGATTCGAACCCGGGGAGCCCACGTGAAAAGCTGTGTCGTTAACCTCTACACCCCAGAGCTGTACATTTGCTGGGTGTCAGTATAGCCTCGTCTCTATCCTGAACAAATCCTCTTTTGCCACTGGCCGTTTTAATAGTTAATTGGCCATGCATAAATGAATTGATACAGTTAAACTGACTAACGTTTCTTACTAAGTTTACCTCCACCACAAATAGCGTCTATATGGCGTTTGCCACTGGCCGTTTTAACAGCGTATTAGCCAGTAATAAGCTTTACCGGTATCTACTAACTTACTGGAATAGTCATAAGAATTGAGCAATTTCTAGCAAGTCTGCCAAAGCTATTTCATTTCATGGCATAAGAACGTATTTTTTCTTTCATGGCAAAACAACATACTTTTTTCTTTCATTCGTGAATGACATTTATACAATAACTATTAACAAATGCGACGATAACTAACTTTTTCATCAAGTGAAAAGACGAGACAACCGTGGAAGCTACCAGAAATAATTAATAAATGTCGTTGCTCTCAATAGATTCGAAATTCTTCCACATGAGAGGCACTGTCTTTAACCACTACGCCACGGCACTACACATTTCAGCAGTCGCTAGACTCCAATGAGGATTGCGTTAAACTGACTAACGTTTCTTATTAAGTTTACCTCCACCATAGCATCTATGAACTGAATTGCTTTTGCCACTAGCCGTTTTAACAGCATATTAGCAAGAAATAGGCTTACTAGTATCTACTAACTTCCTAGGAATAATCATAAGAATTGAGAAATTGCTAGCGAGACTGAAGATGAACTTTACCATGACAGAAACAGTCGCAATATAACCACATACAGTTTAAGTTAAGGCTTACTACAACGTAACTAATGTATTTTGTAGCCAGCAAATGTGTTTGTCTATCCTGACCCAAAACGCATGCACAGATGCGTACTTCGAAAATCCACCAGAAACAGTCGCAATATAACCGTAAACTGTTTTATTTCAGGCTTACGATAATGTAGATACTGAAGGTTTTAGCCAGCGAAGTTTTCGTCTATACGGAATAATTCATAATGCGTACTTGGCTTCGTCTCCGAGGAGATACTAACTTGGGACCTATAGTTCACAGGTCCGCTTCTCTAACCACTATGCTATTTAACAAGGTGTACTCAGTCGGTCAGTCAGTCACTCACTCAGTAAGAGATATTCGCTCTTGGCCGGCTCCGCTTACGCAGTCCGGCAAAAATAGATTCAAGTGTAAAGTGTATGCTAAAATCATTAAATGGATTTTTGTGTCCGATCTTAAAATGTCTTCGTTCAAACACGTTTTTTTCCACGTTTGCTTCTTCTTGCGATTACAATTTCTTTCCACCGTCGTTCGAGTCATGTTTTCTCAAAACCAAGTTTTGAGCCTCTATTGGCGTGGAGGCGGGGCTTTTTCTGGGCATTGAATTCTCGCACCTGATTAGCCATGAATCACACCATTATAAGGTGAAAATCATAGCCTTTCTATGCACTGCTTTCCCAATGCAACCTGTGGAGAGAAGTTTAAGAATTGTATAAACTAGGCTAAATGTGTGCATTTAAACATTTAAACAGAATAATAACCGTTATTCCCAGGTTGCATCGAAGTCACTGTTGCCATGGTCACAGATACAGATATTGATGAAAGTTTAACGTGTTCAAGTGACTGAAGTTAGACAGGGGCTAATTACCATTTGTTCTAAGCCTAATGGTTTGAAAACATCACAGCAAAAAAAATCCAGTTAATGAGTTTAAGTATAAACTTTTACCGCATTTGAATTTAGTTTTTTTTTGCCACCCCAATAACGGCCCATTTTTTACATTAAGAACAACTGTTTATTAAATGAACATCGATAGTTATTAATTAGTTAAATAAACCATAGCACACACTTTAGACTGTGCACTGATAGGCCTGATGAGCCGTGAGTTTTCCGTGTTTTATATGCTCCTGTCAACCTGGTCACCCTTAATCTGGGGGGAGATTATGTTGGGGTACATAGTACCTCCAGAACATGTTAAACTTTCATCAATATCTGTGTCTGTGACCATGGCAACAGTGACGTCGATGCAAGCTGTGAATAACAGTTTATTATTCTGTTTAAATGTACACATTTATCTTATAAAATTTATAAACTTCTCTCCACAGATTGCATTGGGAAAGCAGTGCATGGAAAGGCTATGATTTTCACACCTTATAATTGTTTGATTCACGGCTAATTGGGTGCGAGATTTCAGATAAAGCCCCGCCTCCACGCCAATAGAGGCTCAAAACTTGGTTTTGAGAAAACATGACTCAAACGAAGGTGGGAAGAAATTGTAATCATAAGGAGCGAACGTGGAAAAAACTTGTTTGAACAAAGACATTTTAAGATCAGACACGAAAATCCATTTAATGATTTTAGCATACACTTTTTCCACGCTTGAATCTATTTTTTTCATACGATTGAATTTAGTTTTTTTGTACTATGAAATATTTCAGTTACGTTTTTCTTTTCTTACAGTCAATACATTTGAGCTCAATTTGGCTCCATACACCTCGACATCATTATCGCTTTCAAATAGCAAGGACGTTTCTAACTTCGTATCACCAAACAACACAGAAACCATCTCTTCTAACGTAAAAAGTCATGGCCGCTTTGGTGCTAGCATTTTGAGCAAGGCTATTAATAAAAAAAGTCAAATGACAGCATACCCTTTCCTAGTTTCTTATAAATTATGCCATCCATGGGAATACAGTAACAGGCTTTTATCAGATTTTGTGATATATACACAACTATTATTGTTAAAGAAACACGCCCGTTCAGCAACTGCTACAGTAATTTAAAAGACGTCTGTCGACAGCATAATAAATAAACATCGATTCTAGACATCAGAATATCGACAGAATATTGTGAAAAAATTAATTGCGATTTTACATTAAATCGTTGTATTGGCACAGCACTACCTGCGATGCAACTGAACTGAGGGCAGCTACACACATACCAAGAAAGCTCTTAAAATCAGACTTCTGTATCACTTCATTCCAACCTTATTCATGCTAAAGGTGGTCGGTATTAGGAAGAGACGGCCACATGGTTTGAGCCTGTGGAGTAGAAACCAAAAATAACAGGGCTTTAAAAAACTGCTGTGCACAATCAGGCTAGGCTGTGAAAGTGTAACAATTCTGGATTCACTAAAACAGGTAGCAAAAACAGTCTAAGACATGCATGCCTCATTGCCTCAAAACATCAACGAGGCAAGGGGTGTAATAGAACCCCAGTCAAAATAGCATGTACATTAAAACAGGGAGAGAAACGGCTGTGTGGCAACCTCACCAATCATTAGACACTGAGGCTACTGCGGAAACAAGTTATCAATGGCCTGGAGAGACAGTTTCAGTGGCACCACAAATTCAATAATCCTGAGGGTCAGAGAATATACAGCCAGGGTCCCAGAAAATTACCCAGTTTCTGTACATCCTTCAACCCTTCATCATTATTTCCAAACAAAAGGCTGCTACACCATCTACAACTGTGAGGTAACGGGCATACGGGGGGGGAGGGGTCACCACTCTGCTGAAGGGAGATGACTCACTCCAGGGTAGACTTTGCAAGCATAAATCTCACGTCTTTTCTGGCCTCGCTGATACTGTCCCTATGGATTCGCACACCATTGTGAACTGGCCAGGTGGGGCACAAGCCCTCCATGGGGCTCAAAGCTCTGTCCTCCGCCAGTGTTCTTATTGATAACAAGGCTGAGGAAACAGTTAAAACAACCAGGTGAAACCAGGATGACTGGAAAGGGCAAAGTACTGCATCTGAAGTACTTTTTCGAAGTTCAGTCAAGAGCACCGGAATTCAACTCCAGGCGTCAGGCGAAATCTGCTGGCTTTCATTACAGTCCTCTGATTAGGGGCTGATTTACACCTGGCACACAGGGTGAACGCAATTAACTAGCAGGTAGAATAGGAAACCTAACAGTACTCCGGATCCCCATGCTCTGGGTTTGAGGACCCCTGAAGAGCACTCCAATATCAAAAAACGGCAAACTTTGGGGCAATTTCTTTCAGCTTAACGAGGATGATAAAACTTAAGAGAAAGTGTGAGTACTGATCCTCTCTTAGAGGCTGGCAAGGACTCCAGACGCCAGACGGAGTTCGATGTAAAAGTCATTAAGACTTGACAAGAATTTGAATAAGACAGTTAATTAAAATGTATGGTTAAATTTAAATCACACAGATGATTAATCAATCAAGTGGGCCATAAATGAATCATATGATGAATCCAAGTGGCCCAGCACCATCAGGAACATTTTACTTCCAACCACAAATTTCCGTATGTGTTTATCTTTCAAAACATCAAATATTTAGCACCAAATTAGATTCCATTGCCAAGTTAATCTCAATAACCCTATTATGGAACCTATAGTTAAGTATTATGAGTATTCCATTGGCAGTGTTATCAAAAAAGCTACCCATTTGAATCAACAGCAACAACTTCTATTGTTTGAACAGCAGAATTAACTGTCAAGATTGACTGTATGCTTTTGTAGAAGTGTATGAATGTATGCTTGTTATGTTGACATAACAACAGAACATCCATTTATCCGTACACAGGAAGTCATGTTCAGTCAAAGCGCAACAGTAATCAGCCAATGGGCTTATATTTTGGCTGGACAGATGAAAAACTTAGCAACAGTTTTTCTGGGTGAAATGTAGTTAATTGCATTCGTCATGGAGGCCAGTATATTAAAATGTCATATCCAAGCAACATGTTGTAGTTTTAGAGAAATCGGGGAAAATCAGGCCTTATTTTAGGGTTTTTTCCACCCTGGCTCTTCCTATCAATTGTGTTGAGCGCTGTGGCACCATCTTGTCTTCATAACGTGTTCTAAATCAACAAAAAAAAACACTACTGCTATGCATACAGCCCCACTAATATAAGGAGGACAAATAAGTCATACAATTGCTATTTACACTTATTTAAATTCATTGTCATCTACAGTTAGCCTTTGACATTTCAGAAATACCAATATATTTTTCTTAACTTGCTGCTCCTTTGTTATCCAATGGAAAAAGACTAGATGTGCAGACCTGCCTGTGTAATTCATACCATATCTCAAAATGTATATTTTTATTTTTTTTCAAGTCGCACACCATTTTAAATCAGAATCTCAGCTTCATAACTATATATGTTTGGGCTGCACCATTCACTGTAATCCAATGCTACTGCCTAAAAACCTTTTTCCCTTGGAACTCTGAGCTTTGTCTATTGATTTCCAATGGAGAGACATGCTGGTCTTTTTAGGTGAAAATCTCAAAATGTATATTTTTGAATATCTAGTGGGGCATCATTTTAATTAAGACAATCACCTGTTTTTAATAAAATATGATTTGGCCGAGCCATTCCTTGTAATCAAATACTAGACTAGAAATACTCAGGAGTTGGAATTTTTTTAATACTTATTAGCACCAATCATGCCACGAGAGGCTCAGCGAAGGTTCGATTTAATTCATTTGCTATGGCCTCGTACTAGCGTTCCAACTCAGCCAGCGTTCTTTAGCGGTTTTACAGCCTATTACAGTACTGTGTTGTGTATTCTGGACTGCGATGTCTATAAAGAAGAGGACGACCGCAAGTTTCTTTGAGATCAAGTTGGTAAGATTGAGTTGTAAGACCAATTTTGTAAGACCGAGTCTGTAACATCATGAACAATAGACTATCAAATGCTGCAATAAAAATTAAATTACTCTCTCCCTGGATGACTGGGTACACAATCATTATTTCACCACTATACGAACGTCTAGTTTCTAACACTTTCATGCAACGTCAATTACATTTCTAACTTTAGCGACCCCTCAATGTAAAACACGATTAAACTGATTAAAAACAGGTTGAAAATGTCACAAGTCACTGATGGTTGAGAAAAGAAAACAACCAAAATAGGTTTTAGGATGGCCTGGTTATTATTGCTGAATTGAACAAAAATGATTTGCAACAAGGGTCACTGTAGCAAATCATCTGTTCCTCAATACAGTACTGTGCTGCTGGAGAATGAGCTAGCGTGCTGCTTGCTGCTGATTTTCACAGCTGGAGATGTACAGTGTTTTTCCTGTCAGGCTGTGAGTGGTGGCTACACAGCAGCAGAACAGACCACAGAAGAGAAAGAACTTGGATTTGGTATGAAGAGGGAACATTTTACAGACCTTTGCTGTGAATGAATTGCTATGAATGCCTCTGATAAGTGTGTAACGATATCTACACATTAATAAGTCCTTGATTTTGGTGCATGACATGGCATAGCATAATACCATGATTATGTTTAATTGGCTAAATAAACTGGCGAGGAAAAAAGTGTGTTAGTGTGTGGCATTACAGAAGAGCAAACCATTCTGTTTCAAAATTTTATACCCAACAGATTTTAAAGTAAACTTCAACAATTAAAAGCCACTGAAAGTGGTACGTGGGAAAAGAGTACACAAACGGTTGAGTGAAGACAGTTTAGCTCATACATCTGAATAGGGACGGAAAGGAATTGGGCCAAATTGTATTAATTAAACCCAATAATCCCTTCACCTCTCTTAAATAAGGTCTGTCACATTCAGTTTCAAAGACCGCGACAACAACCAACAGCCATTTCAGAACATGGCAGAAAAATTGAGTGTGACTGGATTTGAACTGTGCTAAAAGAGGGTCTGCCATGGCAAAGACGTCTAAGCACAATGCAGTTTAGATTTTTGCCTCACCTTCTCTTCTTAATGATCCATACAATTTCCTGATTAACAAATGCAGGATACAGAACTCACTGGAATTCAAAGTCACAGCATTACTGGTTGGGAGAGCGTGCATATACAGCTCTGGAAAAAATTAAGAGACCACTCCTAATTTTTCTTAAATATCCATCTCTACATGTATGGCAGCCATTTCATTCCAGTCTCTGTTAAATTCCAACACAGGCACACCTCATTTTACTTAACGAGGTACTGATTAGGTGATTACCTGAACCAAATCTAATTTAACGAGGAAAAGTATAGAAACTACTGTTGTGGTCGTCACTATCCTCTTGCAATAGGACCAGCTGGATGGCAAAAACAGTGCAAGTAGTACCTCAAAGGTCATTTGAATAAAAAAATAACTACTCAGCATGACAAAAGAGTTGAAAAGAAAAGCTTTGAGTGAGGAAAAGAAGGGTTCAATTCTGGCTTTACTGGCAGAGGGATACGGTGAGCGTCAGGTTGCTTCCTTCCTGAAAATTTCAAAAACGGCGGTTCATAAGAACAAGGTCAAGCAACAGACATTGGGGACAACAAAGCAACAGACTGGCAGAGGGCGAAAACGACTGACCGAGATGACCGTCAACTCATTTGAATGTCACTCAACCGTAGGAAGACATCAAGTGACATCAAGTGACCTACAAAAAGAAGTTGGGGTGAAGTGCACGGCGAGGATGGTTCGAAATAGGCTCCTAGGGGCAGGGCTGAAGTCATACAAAGCTCGAAAAAAGCCCTTCATCAATGAGAAGCAAAGAAGAGCCAGGCTGAAGTTTGCAAAAGACCATAAGGATTGGACTGTAGAGGAATGGAGTAAGGTCATCTTCTCTGACGAGTCAAATTTTCAGCTTTGCCCAACACCTGGTCGTCTAATGGTTAGACGGAGACCTGGAGAGGCCTACAAGCCACAGTGTCTCGCACCCACTGTGAAATTTGGTGGAGGATCGGTGATGATCTGGGGATGCTTCAACAAGGCTGGAATCGGGCAGATATGTCTTTGTGAAGGACGCATGAACCAAGCCAAGTACAAGGTTATCCTGGAAGAATGCCTGCTTCCTTCTGCTCTGACAATGTTCCCCAACTCTGAGAATTGTTTTTTCCAGCAGGACAATGCTCCATGCCACACAGCCAGGTCAATCAAGGTGTGGGTGGAGGACCACCAGATCAAGACCCTGTCATGGCCAGCCCAATCTCCAGTTCTGAAAAGCTCTGGAATTTGATCAAGAGGAAGATGGATGAAACAAAGCCGAGCTACTTGAATTTTTGTGCCAGGAGTAGCATAAAGTCACCCAACAGCAATGTGACAGACTGGTGGAGAGCATGCCAAGTCACATGAAAGCTGTGATTAAAAATCAGGGTTATTCCACCAAATCTTGATTTCTGAACTAATAAGTTAATACAAAGTTAAAACATTAGTATTTTGTTGTTGAAAAATGATTATGAATTTGTTTTCTTTGCATTATATGAGGTCTGAAAACAATGCATCTTTTTTTGGTTATTTTGACCAGTTGTTATTTTGTACAAATAAATACTCTAAATGACAATATTTTTATTTGGAATTTGGGATTAATGTTGTCAGTAGTTTATAGAATGAAACAAAACTGTTCATTTTACTCAAACACATACCTATGAATAGTAAAACGAGAGAAACTGATAATTTTGCAGTGGTCTCTTAATTTTTTCCAGAGCTGTATAATTAGAGGAGCCAAGAGGACTATTTATGCTTAATTGCTGTTTTAATTCAAGTAGAGGCAAGACAATGTGTCTTTTCCTCTTCAACTGAATATTCCCCCCAGACATATCTCATTCTGCAGCACAGATTGTCATTTCTGCAGACATGAAGCAATGTTCTAACACTCCGTGCTACAGGAGGCCTCAAGAGAAAACCTGACTGCCAACAGATGGGCACTAGGGCTGGGACCTTACGATATGATATCGCAATAATTAAGTTCCGATAAGACATACTTTGTAATTCTTACAATTCAATACTTGTTATGATACTTTGACTCTAGTGCGAGTTGATGTTCCAATCCTGGCTGCTCACCATATGTCTGCTCCAGAAGGAAGAGACAAAGCCAGGAGAAAACGCATTTTGATCAGTAATGGAAATGTACTGAAAATAAATGGGCTCCCTGTTTAATAAGAAAACTGAACAAGCAATAAAAAAACAATACTGGAGGTTTGGTGCAGGTACAGCCAACTAACATAAAAATAACAGTGCGATATTCAAAATGACATATCTTCAGAAATAATATATGGATATGTAACTGTCTGAACTTCACCCAACAGCAATGGGCACATTATGCTTTAGTGGGTACACAGGGAATAAGGACATTTCTTCCAGCCCATTGTCCACCCACCATTTATAATTCATCCTGTTCTATTCCATTCCTAACTGAGTGCAACATCCATATGCAGAAGCAAGGTGATACAATTGTTGTTACTCTCATAAGAAATACCTTCAATGGGTGCCAGCAATTAGCCCGCTTACACAACGCAAGAATTGTCCAACAAATCGGTCACACTTGGGGGAGTTGGTCTTGCTGCAGCAATTCTTCACTCGCAAAAGAAAAAAAGTCCACAATAATGCTTAAACCATCTGGAGAAACATGTTAAGTTCTGGGAAAGAAATGCAACGAAAGGTTGTGTTATGTGAACATGTCCTCTAACTAAAGTGCGCACCAGCAAAAACCTTGTTCGGTTAGAAATGTTTGTGTATGTGATTGTGGAGTTTGCTGGACTGGTGACAATAATATCATTGAAAGGTAGACTATAGGCTGATTTGAAGTTAAACTTGTAACTGCTAAATTCTTGAGGGGAAAGCTTTTCAACTACCAGAAGAGAATAAATAAATGTGGGTAGCCACACGGATGAGACATTCTCACATGGCCGATATATAAATTTGAACGGAAATATAAATTCACTAATGCTAAATGCTATGATTCAACATTTAGTTAATTTCCATTTGTCTGGATTCCATGTGTACAAATTTGTCTGTTTTCAAAACCAATAAATCATACAAAAACTGTTTTCTTCGGCCTCTGAAGCTTCATAGCTGGAACACATAACAAGCTATATCAAGATTACACAAAACTGTGTTTTATACTTATTGTGATAAAATAAATGTGATAATCATTTATAGCGTATTAATTGCCCAGCCCAGCATCTAACCATAAAGTTACACTTCTCTGACTTCCAACTACGATAAGGACAAAAAAAGCGCAATGTTGGCACTCCGGAAAGATGATGTGTGAAATATGTAGCGATAGTATCTAAGTGGAAAGCAGAGCTGCGGGCAAAGAGAATACTTTAAAGGGGACAAGGGCTACACATGCACAACCTAGATGACGGAAGTCTCCTCACTTTCTCCCCCCACACACCGGAAGGTGTGGGGAATGAGATCACTCTCTCGGTTGGCATATCCAAAAATCCCAGCCAGGGGGTGTGCAAAGTCCCATCAGAGGGACTGGCAGTGAGGGACTGGGGTTCAGTCACAGCTCAATTTCAGCTTTTCCCTGACAGGGCACCATCATACAGGCCAAGGTTTTGGTTAGGACTTCCATTATGACATTATGCCAGCTCTGTACAGAGGGAAAACACAAGAGAGAAGAGATTTGTCTTCCTCACAACAACCCTGGTATCCACATTCAACTTCAGCCTGGAAAACCAGAGGGGAAATCTTTCCTCTGATTTCCTACTGACATCGACATAAATGCCAATACAGATTGTGAGACAAATGTCAAAATGTGTGCAACCAGCTAAGTTTAAAAATTACAGTTTTATGCAGAATTCAAATTGACCCCATTATCTACTCAAGATGGAATATTATTATAAGGTTTTGCATCCTCAGACGTTTTTTATCATCATGCAGAGCATGTTTAAAAGATGAGCAATGTAGAGCCTTTTTACTTCCAATTATTTTTACTTTCAACTATTTTCAGTCAAAAGAAATGGGCCTAAGGAGGTGGGATTTCAGGATAATAATACAGATTTTTTTATTATTTTTTTTACCCAGAAAGAAATCCTGTAAAGCCAGTGGCAAATGTAAGTTTAGGCCTATTTGCTTTGAGATGATTGACAGTGCTCATAACCCCTTTTTACTCCTTGAACTATTCAGTGAACTAAGACTGAACGGCGCAGACAAGATTTTTAGGAAGGTGAACGCTTAACACGAATACCATCTGAATATGAAGAATTGCAATCTGAAGTTAATCAACATGAAACATGATGATGCTGTGAGAAGATTGGCTTTGACAGGCACTGGGGTTGCTTTCAGGTCAGAGGGAGAAGATATGGCAGAAAATTCACGCTAATGGGTACGTAAAGCTAGGATAATATGGCTGAATAGGATCCTAACTGAATACAAAGGCCTACAAATATCCACCAGTTAACCAAACAAGAGACTTGGAAGCTAATACCGACTGTCAGTTGAACACAGAGCTAAAGAATGTGGTAAGTAGGGCTGGGAAAATTCATGTGTAACCAACAGTTTTGGATGAAGAACATTATGAGAATGGAAAGGAAAAATACATCATAACCATGAAGTATTGTTTTTATTTTTTACGGAACAAAAAGCAGAATGAAGAAAGGTTAGCCGGGCATTCGTGCAGTTGAGTCTGCTTCTGACATAGCATGATGAAACTTTGTTGTTGCTGGCTGAAACCATACACTCAGAAAACAGAATGGATTTCTATGGCTATAACATGCACAGTTGTAAGAAATACTCTTTACTTGCCTAATCAAAGTCCTCCCACCCCCGGCAGCCACACAAGCAGTCAAGCATGTTGGAGAGGGAAAAATATGAGTCTCAAAGAAATCATATATACTAAATCAAGTTTTATTTGTCACAGGCCTCAACTGGAAAAGACTGACAGAGTTTTAAAAAAATGAAAAAGAGACAAAAAAAAGTAAATAAAGAAGGAACGTGTACACAGTCAGTTGACAACCACCAATGACAATAGTTTGGTTCTAAACATGATGAAGTGCTACCATTTGCCAAGCAGCAGCAGAGAAAACATTGACTTTGCTGGAGTCTATTTTGAGCGTTTTCCTGACACCGCCAGGTGTAGTGGTCCTGGAAGGCAGGGAGCCCAACGCCGGTCATGAAGTCACCGTTCGTACAACCCTCTGACGCACCTGGTGATCTTGGATGGTGAAGTTGACCTTGTTCCAATCTGGTTGTATCAAAGGGGTCTTTCACATTGGTAACAAAATATAATCTTAGCAACTGTCAACAGTAAAACAAAATATCCACCAAAATGGGTAATTTATTAAGCAGTAATAACTACTATTCATATCAAAATCAATAACCTACCTGTTTGGTACTGTAGTCTTTCCTTTTAGATCAATCTTCAATTGATTAGCCTGACATGCTATCTCCTGAAGTGCCTACAGATAATCTAGTGCCACTTTCCCATTGTGATTGGACAACAACAAGCTAAATGTGCCAATTCACAAGGAATGTTATGATTTTAACCAACAACTGACAAGAAAAATACCTTTAAAAATACTTTAAGGACAATTGTCAATTTGCCTATTTTATTAAGATTTGATTTTGTTAAAATGGTACAAGTTCCACTTTAAATCCTAGAGTTAATATTCAGAAAGGTGTTAATCGCAGTATGATACACAATTCAGTCATGTTACAATTATATAATTATAAAAATCCCACTACATGCGAACAAAATGAAAATGGCAGTATTGCATCGGTACTTGGTATCGACAGATATTCAAAGTTCAGTACTCTGAAACTTTTGAGAGAGTTTCAACAGCCAAAAAGGTTTGCAGGGATTGCCATTAGTCTCTAAAAGCTGAGGGATACAACCCCTAAACAGCCCACAGAAAGTGGAAAATGGCACAAAGATGACATTTTGGGATTCTCGGACTGACATTCATGCGTGAGTGTCAGGCCTGTCCATTCCTTTTCCTCTAACAAGGCAAAATGTCAAACCTTCAAATACCTTTCCATCTCCCCCATTTACTGGAGAAGAAAATCAAGAATAAGTAAACTATAAGACCCCATTAATATCTTCTCAAAATGACATTTTATTGGAGATCTTGTAACGGCTAAGGAAGACTGAGCAACTGGATTTATACTAGAGGGAGAGACAGCTTCACTACCCCAAATGGCTCTTTCTTTTATTTGAATCTTATTGGCAGTCACTGACCGTAGCAGTCCAGTGTGTGATTGAGTCCAACACACACAAGAAAAAGGCTCACACACACAGATATATTCATGTAACAGGACACAGCATTCTAACAAGGTGCCAGAAACTCGTATTCAGCTACAGCAAAAGGGGCTGTCAGGGCAACGGGGTTCTCGGAATCAATAGGGATGACAGGTGACAGAGCAATAAAGTAGAATTACAATTTCATTCCCTACAAATGAATGGGAACCAAGTGAGGGGCACAGATCAAGGGGGCGACTAATTTTGTAGAGCTTAAAAAAGGCCTTCTTAAAAGTACACTGAAAGCAGCAGACACACGGTTGAGGAAGTTAAACATGACAACGGATAGCAGAGTGGTTAGTGCTTTGGGCCAGAAACCAAAAGGTTGATATTTTGGAAATCTGCTGAATGACTGCTGTTAACTCCATTTGCACCTGTTAGTCCCTCTGTATACAAATTTCTGTAGAATAACTAAAATGTAGGCCTGATGACTAAAATGTAGGCCTTTGGAAGTTATGCCAAAGGGTGAATTAATCCACCCTTTGCATCTAGGAAATCAAATATATTATTAATAATGTGACTAAATATTTCAGAAAATATTTCATGAAGCTGTGAAAGAAGAAACCACATGGAAAACATGGTAAGCTAATTAGTCTAAAAAAAACGAATCTATTAAGTCTAAATAATTGATTGCATTAGAGGTCTGAACACAATATATATCAATTGTGGTTTTTAAGTTACAATATTAGGTCCTGAACCTATCAAAGTAAATCCTTTATATGGTGATGAGGAAAGTGAAAATGGTTGCTTTTCAGTAAATTATGCTAGTGGCTAATTAATATATACTATACAAATGATTACATTTGTTACTTGTATGCACAGTAAGGAAAGTTTGATGTCTGATAGTTCAGTTAAATAGATGAAAATGTATTTGTTAATACTTAATGAACTCGGTGGGGCTGAAATATTTTTACTATATTTTTGTTTACATTTGCTTGATGTAGTGAATCTGACAGTAAGAAAAATCAGCTCAACATTCAGCTTCTACCACCAGCAAGACCAACATAATTATATTTCAAGGTCACGATAAGCAGCCGTGGTAAATGACAGTCTAATGACAATAGTTATTGCAAAGACTGTTCCGTTAGCCTAAATCAAAAGGGAAATGTAGAATCTGAAGTCACTTGTCCCTGTAAAAGAAAATGCATACAGAAAGTACTTAATGATGTACTTAATCTAATGAAGCAGAGGAGTTTTTAATGGTAGAGGTTTGCCTTGAGAGAGGAGTTTGTTCCTAAGTGGCTTTAACATCTCCTCAAACTCTCTAACAAGCACCACATCAGGCGCTCAAGAATGTGCTTTGAAGGTTGCAGCTTCACTTAAGATAACTTTGTGATGAGAAGCTAACACTGCCACCGGCGCTTGTCAGCCTTTGATAGCAGTCCCTTTCTAAAGGGCTAGGGAGGAAGGAGCCATAAACAAATAATAAACAGAAGAACAGGGGAAAATGAAGCATTTGGAACCAAATCACAGACTACTTTAAGTCTCATACAAATGTACAGCTAATGTGTCAAAGGGCCTGTATATCATGGAATTCAATAGACACAATTAACTTGAAAACCATTCAGGTTACTGACATTCTCAACCTGTCACTGGTCAAGGCGGTTGTCCCCACATGCTTCAAGACAGCAACCATTGTACCAGTGCCGAAGCAGTCAACTGCATCTAGCTTGAATGACTTCCGACCTGTCGCACTCACCCCTACAATCATGAATTGCTTCGAAAGACTGGTCCTGGCCTACATTAAGTCCTGCCTCCCCCAACACTGGGTCCCTACCAGTTTGCCTACCAATCGAACAGGTCTACAGAGGACGCCATCTCCACAGCTTTACACTCTGCCCTGACCCACCTGGACAAAACAAACACCTGTGAGAACACTGTTCATAGATGTTAGCTCAGCATTCAACACAGTCAACCCTTCTAGGCTGGTCAACAAACTCCATGTCCTAGGGATCAGCCCCTCTTTCTGCAACAGGACTTTGGCCTTCCTAACAACCTGGCCCACAATGCAAAGAAAACCAAGGTGCTCATTGTGGATTACAGGGAGTCAAAAGGCTGCAGTCACGCCCCAGTTCTCATCGATGGCACTGAGGTGGAGCATGTGTCCAGCTTCAAATTCCTGGGTGTCCACATCTCCGAGGACCTCTCCTGAACCCTTAGCACCTCAGCTCTGGTGAAAAAAGGCACAGCAACGCCTGTACTTTTTGAGGCTGAAGAAAGCCCACCTGTCTTCCAAGATACTTGTGAACTTTTACCGCAGCACAATCGAGAATATTCTGACTAACTCTGCCACAGCGTGGTTTAGCGGAAGCTCTGGGGCTGACTAGAAGGCCTTGCAACGGGTGGTGAAAACCATCCAGCACATCACTGTTGCCCAGCTCCCAGCCATCGTACACCTCCAGCGCAAGCAGTGTCTGCATAGGGTGCGTGGCATCATCAGAGAACCTTCACATCCACGCCACAGACTGTTTGCCCTACTACTGTCAGACAGGCGGTACAGGTCTCTTCGTTCCCACGCCAGCAAGCTCAGGAACAGTTTCTATCCAGCTACTGTAACGCTGCTAAACTCTATGACCCATCACTTACCATATCCACCCGCCCACCGCTTGGTACTGCCTCTCAGGGACCCTGTTGCACTACTCTCTTTGTACTACTGGACTCTTGACACTGCTTTGCAAAGACTGATAAGAACGTTTTCAGTTGTTACATGTACGTATGTCTACCTCGGGAACCTCATTGCTGCTATCCCTGCATTTCAGTTGCACATGCTACCTTGCAACTTCAATTTACCTTCATTGCACATTTAGAATTGCCATTTGTGCTGCATTTGTCTTCATTGCACATCTATACATCCCACATGTCACATACATTATACTTAATACTTGTGAATTTTCCGCCCTCTTCTATTTGCACTTCTGGTAAGATGCTAACTGCATTTAGCTGTACTGTACTTGTTCAACCACAATAAAGTTGAATATAATCTAGAATGGTGGGGAATGACAGCCAAAAAGCAAAAGATTCAATCAAGCAAAAAAAATACTGCTTCTGCTGCTGTCGTCTTTGGTTATTCTTTATAATTGTTGAGATGCCTTTCCAAGGAAATTTGATTGCTACAAAAGATAAACTACTTGCAGAGTTCTTTAGACACGGCCAAATTAGTCATGATTAACCAGCATACAAGATAAATTTTCACTAAAACCATCTGGCACTGATCAAGTTTCTAGTTTAGTAAGTAGAAACTTGATGTTTGTGAGAATTCTGTGGAACATCTGGTCCATATTTACTGTGAATCCGGAGCATTTATGTTATAGTTTAAGACTGCATCCAATATCCCATTTTGGCCATTTGAGTATTATGTATACCTATGACAGTGACCTGCAAACAAGAGTAATGCCATTAACACAGCTGTGCAAGGAAGAGTTGGCCAAATTTCTTCCATGGCAATGTAAGTGACCAACAACTTAAGGAATCATTTGAGAAATGGACAAGGCTGTGAATGATCTGAGAAACAAGGCCTTCTACAATATAAAAAAAACATTAAACACTCAAGCTCACTTAAAATACTCATAGGAATATGTTACCTTTATTGGATGTGAGGTCTGCTGTCTAAGTAAAAAAAAAATAAAAAATAAAAATAAAAAAACAACTTTTGACAGACACTGCTAATAGGGATGTTAATGATTATTGAGGACCGATTAATTGTCGACAAAAATTTGATCGACAGCCATTTATTTGATGGAAGAAGGCAATTTCAGTTTAGTATTACTTGAGAACGCTATGTAACTAGTTTGGGGGGAACCCTCTGAATAATCTACAGCTGTATATGAAAGATCAAGCGAGCAAAAATAAGCGTGGCTTGTGAACATTGTGATTTAAAAATTGATCTTGTTCACTGCAAATACTGTGTGTTAAAATAACACAAAGACTAAGCCAATGATGTATTACTTAACAAACAAACATCCTATCGCCTTGGCTAGGGGTTCATCCTCCTCTCAAACGACCATTACATCGATATTAGCCAGAAATAACTAATTAACAATGGGCAGAGGATAACGAGATTTGCCAGGTAATAGAGAAAGACATGATGCCAATAAATATTATTGACTGAGGTTTTTTGCAGTTAATGAATTAGGTGGAACCGTGATATAGCATCCCATTGTGAGGCACAGTCACCGCGAGCACAGAAAGGCGCTACTGAGATGAAGTAACTTTCTTCGGGATATTCTACCACCGCGGGATGTAAATTCAACGGACTGGTGGAAGGTAGGCTAAATGAAGGAGGATTCCCCCGGAATTACATGCGCATGCCCGCGACCTCAGTGCCATCCATGCGGGTGTTTTCAACTGTTGGACAGTACCCCCCATGTCCTCGCGACTCGCCCCTGATTTTTGAAAATAAAAATGAATAGGCTTGCTTGGAAATCAGATCAGCTTGCCTTAGTTTAGTAATCAGAGTCCAAAGACACTATTTCAATTTTGTTGTTTTTCTAATAAAGTTTCTTGTTTTTGTGGATCGTTTGTTTATATTTGATATGGTTGTATAAACTATTCATGGTATATCCGTAGAGCGCGTTGTCGGCCTCATTCAAACGTAGTAGGCATACTCATCCAAAAACGGTGAGTCCGCTTTATGTTTTGTTCTTTTTAAATACAGCCCTAGGTTAAAAATTACTTATTTTTCATTGATCTTTTGACTATTTCTGTTTTAAAATATACTGTCAAAATATACATTTTAATCCAGCAAGGAGGTATAAGAGCGTTGCGCTCGTTAACTGATTATTTGGCAATCTACGTGGTATCAAATATGTCCACGTCGTCATAGACGTTTTTTTTAAACAAGATTAATCGATTTATTGATCTTTAACAAAGTTGACCGTCGATTAAGGAAAAGCCTTAAAATGTGCAACCCTAATTGATAGCAAAAGACAATTTTGCAAAACGACTGTATCCTCAAGAGTACATAACCCTGCATACTGCAAACAGAGCAAATAAAAATGTTACCGACAAATCCAGAAATTCAGAAGGGCAGGTCAATTCCATACAAACTTAAATGTAAGTTATTAAACAATCCATAACAACTATGAAGAGATTAAATCTACACAAAGCCTTCCAAAGCAGGCTGGTTTTGAGGCTGTTGACAAACCCAAACAGTCCACCACAGAGCCGCAAGACAGCAACACAGTCAAACCCAAAAAAATCATGAGAAATCAAGTGGAGAAATATTTGACTGAATGAAAAAAGAAATAAAAAAACAGTTATTAAACCTGAAATTAAGTAAAACCTTGACTAAGTAAAGAACAAATCAATGCTGCGGCAGAACGAAACAGGGGCAGAACGACACGGGCAGAACTAGGCTGCGGCAGAGAGTGACAAAGCAAGAGAGACAAAGAGCAAGAGAGACAGATAGTGAGACAGAGACACAGCCTCCTAGTCCTGCTTTTAAACTGATGCACAGCCAGGAAACTATAATTTGTCTGAATCAAAAGCAACAATGTATCTCAGAAAATTAGCTTTCATGTTTGTTCCATGACGTCAGAAGTTCTACTCCGTCATGTGCACTAACCTATTCATCTGTTTTGGCACTCTCTGCTTTGCAAATGCAAGTTGTGGTTCGTTTTTTCCAATTGGAAAAACACATTTTATTTGCTGAATATTATGAGCACAGTAATACTTCTGGCATTTCTGGAAAGAACACACTGCACCTCTGTCATTCTGCCCACTCAGACAGGAGTGTGAAAATCTGAGCTGCGAATTGTTTAACCTGTGAAACCTTTATAGCCTACATGGATGCTACATATGAGATTCCTCCTAATGTTAAAGACGTGTGACATACAACAACATTTGAATCAAAAATCCTCATTCACCAGTTTGTGGATTGCCTGTGGTCTAGTGGTAATACCCCTAGCCAGCCTCATAATATACTAGTATCTGCAGACCTGAGTTCAATTTCTGTGTTCACCATTCCTACAGAATAACTGTATGCCTTTGTTCCCTGTTCCCTACCGAATAATGCAGAAAAACACAAAGATATACCAATTAACAGATACATCGGAAGGCCTATTTTAGTGGGGGCTTTAGCCCCCCTAAAATCTTAATTAGCCCCCCTAAATAAATCAGTATACCACTCAATATATTTTCTGTGATTTCTTTTTTTTGTCAACCTTTTCATCACATCTAAACTTCTTACAAATTGTATAGAATCGTGTTTATTTGGCCGCATGTTGGTTTGAGTTTGATGCTTTGAACGTAAACTCGCTCATCTGAAACGAGCTGTCTTCTGTAAATAGTAGCTAACGTTTCTAGTGGTCTGAGAAGTAAATCCTCTCAAAAAGCACTGAAAAGCAACGGTACGTTTTGCCAATCAATATAAACTTTCAGCTAGCCCACCACCATTTTTTATATAAATGTATGGAGGTTAAAACATTTTTTTAGAATATAAAAATGAAAAATGTCATTTATGGAAATTGTTTAGACAAGTTACATTTCTTGAAATTCGACTTGTGTGACAGACCAGACGGCATGTAATATCAAAGTGATCGGCCTTTCTTTTCTTTACCAGAAGGCTAGCTACAACTTTCTAGTAGACACTTCAGAGAAGACTAAGATCTGTTATTTGTAATACAAATAAAAAGTAATTATAATGTAATTCAACAAAATAGCACGGTGGCCAATAATTGGGGACAGTGGCCGATAATAGGGGTGGCATTTTTTAGCGACAACACTAACCAACTACTGTAAATATTAATTTCCCATTAATGACATGCTAGCTAACATTTGTAGGTCACTAATAATCATCAGGAACACAGTTGCAAAACTGTGCGTGTTTCACAGATTCATGTTTGCTTGGGTTTGAAGTTAACGTATTGCAACGTATTCTGTTCAGAGGAAGGGAGATCCAGTTGTTAAATGTTTCTTTTTTTAATTACGATCAACTTTTTAATTATTTTATTCTGAGATGAATGGGCTAATGACTGAATCTGTTTTTGAGATGATTCAGAATGAATCAAAGAAATCTTGCTTAGAAACAGAACAAACTATGTAGGTGTTCATTTATTATAAACTATAATTGATAAAAGTATTTTGGCTACACAGTACAGCCGTTATTGTGACTTGTTGGTGTTGGATGGATGAAGATAGAATTTAAAGTCCACTCTATCTAAATAAAAAAATTAAGTCATATTAGATCAGCGTCTAACAAACTGTGAGACAGGTATACTTTTAACCAACCTTGACCAAAAATAACCTTATTTTGATAGATTATACACCCGTTGTTACTCTAAAAACACATGATGAAAAGATGGTTTGGGGAGTATGCCCAGACCCCCCAAAACGAGGCTTAGCCCCCCATCCATGATTTTCTAGAGACGTCCCTGACGATTAATGTGAAATGTTAAAGATTACTAACATTTTCATAATCGAAGGTTTATTATAGCATAGGGATGCACCGATACCAGTACCGGGTCGATTCAGGGCTCATGTATTTGTACTCGTACTCATAGAAATATGCCGATTCCACGTCATGGAATCATTAAGTGAAACTCGGTGGTTGTGTCGCCTCTGGACGCATAAGTAGAATATAGATCTCAAATTGGTAGAGCGGGAAGACGGAGATGTCAGCAATGACACAAGGAAAGCAGAGTGCAAGCAGAGCAGAGCTTGTCAAGAGGAGGAAAGGAAAAACATTAATTGAACACAAGCAATTTGATCAATCATTGTTAGACACAACACAGTGCAGAGTTCAAGGCTTATGCTAATGCTAGCAGCGCAGAACCACAACAACAGCTAACTTTGCAGCAACAACTGGAGAAGCAAAATAAAATGTCCAGAGACAGCCTGCTGGAAGAGAAAAATGAAAGAGCAGAGGCTCTTGCTGAGGTCATTGCACTTGATGACGAGCCATTGTCGGTTGTCGATAATGTGGAATTTTGATGGTAATAGTCATTTTCATGGGAGAATACAACCTTATTAAAGCTGCACTAGTTAGGATTTTTTTCAGTAAAAAACAAGTACAGCAATTTGCAATTACTCACGGGTCAGAAAGCGGTTCCGCACCAATGCCTGATAGAGAATGAAGTTCCGCACCAATGCCCGATAGAGAATGAAGTTCTGCACCAATGCCCGATAGAGAATGAAGTTCAGAATAATAATAATATGAAAAATAGAATTACCTGATCCAAAAAACAGTGCTAACTAAGAGTTCAACGTTATTCTTACCCTTGCTAATTTTAGCTTTGGGTTCCTGGTTGCTAGCTATACAGAGCTAGTTTAAGTCATTTGCTTCTTTGCAGTTTTCTTAGTGTTTTCTGTAGTAGACAAGGGAGGAATTGTCAGTTTGTTGTCCTGAGGTGTATACTACGAAGGGAGTTCACCTACTAAGATTTAACTCGGGGTTATCAAGGAAAGTCAGGGTTGACAAACTCTGATTGCCTAAAGTGGTATTAAACGGTACTACGACGATGATTTAGATGTTTGTTAGTTGACTCGGTGTTAACTTATTGTAGTTTGTGTGCGTTCGCCTAAAAGGGGCGCGCTCGGCAACGCAAGCTGAGTTTTTGCACAATGGCTCGTGCTCAGTCTTCTTTCCCAGAAGAATGCACGTTTATGTAGAAAGGATATGATGAGTTTAAATAAAAGTTAACGGTTAAATCTAACACCGTGGCGGCCAACAAAGACAAGGAGGCTTCTTGGCAGCATATTGCCGACAGAGTAAATTCGTGAGAGCAATGTTCTTATCATATGTTCTCTATTTTGGCATACAGACTGTTATTTGTAGTAGGTTAGAGATGTTTTTGCTAATTACTTGCGATTGCATAAAAAGCATACTTGATCTTATGAACGCTTAAATGGCCAGGAAACACAACAAATGCATCAAGCAGTTTAGTGAGAGCTACCACCTTGCAAACTGCACGGCATAGTCCAGTGGTCCCCAACCTTTTTCAGTTACTGTACCCCCCGAAAGATTTTGCACTGCTTGGAGTACCCCTGAAGTACCCCCTCATGGTAATTTCACTAGTAAGCCTATGGTGTCATAAGTGGGTTCAAGTACCCCCTGTGGAGAAGCCAAGTACCCCCAGGGGTCCTAATACCCCTGCTTGGGAACCACTGGCATAGTCTACAGTATTCTTGCTCAAATGTTCAGCATCACTGATGGAATACATGAAATGTCCACTGGCAAAATATCGCCAAGCACAACACACTGTTCAACATGAGCGCATTACTCCGATGAGCGGCATTAGAGACATCTGGCCCTAGAATCCGGCAAATATACGGAATTCCATCAGATGAGGATCGATATCTTTATGAGAGAACATCATCGGTGTAAAGAGTTACACGGCCTCTAAACACCCTCCCCCTGCGGGGTAGGCCTCTCAGAATCCGTGCGACAAAGGTGATTGGGTCTTCCAAACGTGACAGCCTTTTTGTGGGAGGAAGGGCGGTGCTTATGTTGGGTAACATCGAGTTAACCATGAAGATACGCTGCATCTCTAAACTGCGCCGAGCAGGTTAAGTTGCCATGACAGCATACCACGGGTAAAACGTATTCACCTTTCGTAGTACGGGTTAATCGGGAAGTTAAACCTGACGTCACCAAGTTACTCCAGAAGTTACCTCCGTAAGCCAGTTACCTCGCTTCATAGTATACCCCTCTCGTCTCTCGCTGCTCCCAATTGCGTACTAACTATAATCGGCCAAATCTCAGATTGCATACCACGTATGACACACTACGAGTACGTACTTTGCGGATGATAATTTCATTAGATAATTTTGTCACGCATTAACATCACGCCAAGTTTGAATATTTAGCAAGACACCATTAAGCATTGTTTTATACTGCCTAACATTTCTTCTGAAGTTTACTTACACCACAAATAGAACTTTACACTGCCAAAGCTATTCCATTTGATGGCAAAACAACCTGTTTTTCTTTCATTCATGAATGACATTGATACAATAACTACCAATATAGGTGACGATAACTGACTTTTTCGTCAGTGAAAAGACGAGAGAATTGTGGAAATCCATCCTTTTTTACTGCGCAAGGGGTTGTGAAACACCAGAACCCGGTCAACAACATGTTTATAAGGGATAAAACCTGCTTTTTTACTGAAGAAATCCTACCTAGTGCAGCTTTGAGTACTTGGTATCGGTACTCAGTATCGGCAAGTATCTAAATATAAGTACTCGTACTGGTACTCTGTCTGAAAAAAGTGGTATCGGTGCATCCTTATTAAAGTATATTTCATAGCAAGTCGGCCCAACCACTGGGCCCCCGGACCAGTACTTTTAATGGAGCGCTTGATTACCAACTTGCACACAAGAAGGACACTATCAATTGACTGCGCAGTCCAGTTTGAGCATGTAGCGTGCATCAGTTTGCTTGGACTTGTGGTCTCCCCATACTCACTTCAGACACTCAAAGTATTAACCCCCCCCCCCCCAAACTAGCGATGGCACAATTGAAATGGGAGGCCCGCCTCACTGTTCACATTTCAAAGCTATGCATATTGACACAATTAGCTTGTTTCAAAGTGACAATACCAGGTGATTAATGATGTCCAGAGGTTCGTTTTACCAGCTCCTCTTTTAATTGTGGCATAGCAGGTAGTGACTGTGACTTGTAAGTAAAAAGCGGTAAGAAAGCGAATCTGGTTAGTGTTTAGAAAACATTTTCATTTGAAACACTGAATTTTTGTTCAAATAATTGGTTTTATTTAGCGCATCCTATGACACCATTCTCTTTTTCATCCATAAAATTATAATGGGATAAGAGTTAAAACAAAATGCTAACTGGAAAGGCAAGAAGAACATTGGATATGAACCCTACATTCTAATTCCACTTATCAAGGTGCATGCTTAACCATTGCACCATGAAGATTTACCCAATAAGGGGCAAAGACATCTACAGGTGCTGGTCATAAAATTAGAATATCATCAAAAAGTTGATTTATTTCAGTAATTCCATTCAAAAAGTGAAACTTGTATAATATATACATTCATTCCACACAGACTGATATATTTCAAGTGTTTATTTCTTTTAATTTTGATGATTATAACTGACAACTAATGAAAACCCCAAATTCAGTATCTCAGAAAATTAGA
>JACXGI010000582.1:0-76251 GCA_016801175.1 Esox masquinongy
ACACAGACTGATATATTTCAAGTGTTTATTTCTTTTAATTTTGATGATTATAACTGACAACTAATGAAAACCCCAAATTCAGTATCTCAGAAAATTAGAATATTACTTAAGACCAATACAAAAAAAGGATTTTTAGAAATGTTGGCCAACTGAAAATTATGCACATGAAAAGTATGAGCATGTACAGCACTCAATACTTGGGGCTCCTTTTGCCTGAATTACTGCAGCAATGCGGTGTGGCATGTAGTCGATCAGTCTGTGGCACTGCTCAGGTGTTATGAGAGCCCAGGTTGCTCTGATAGTGGCCTTCAGCTCTTCTGCATTGTTGGGTCTGGCAGATCGCATCTTCCTCTTCACAATACCCCATAGATTTTCTATAGGGTTAAGGTCAGGCGAGTTTGCTGGCCAATTAAGAACAGGGATACCATGGTCCTTAAACCAGGTACTGGTAGCTTTGGCACTCTGTGCAGGTACCAAGGCCTGTTGGAAAATGAAATCTGCATCTCCATAAAGTTGGTCAGCAGCAGGAAGCATGAAGTTCTCTAAAACTTCCTGGTAGACGGCTGCGTTGACCTTGGACCTCAGAAAACACAGTGGACCAACACCAGCAGATGACATGGCACCCCAAACCATCACTGACTGTGGAAACTTTACAATGGACTTCAAGCAACGTGGATTCTGTGCCTCTCCCTTCTTCCTCCAGACTCTGGGACCTTGATTTCCAAAGGAAATGCAAAATTTACTTTCATCAGAGAACATAACTTTGGACCACTCAGCAGCAGTCCAGTCCTTTTTGTCTTTAGCCCAGGCGAGACGCTTCTGACGCTGTGTCTTGTTCAAGAGTGGCTTGACACAAGGAATCCGACTGCTGAAACCCATGTCTTGCATACGTCTGTGCGTGGTGGTTCTTGAAGCACTGACTCCAGCTGCAGTCCACTCTTTGTGAATCTCCCCCACATTTTTGAATGGGTTTTGTTTCACAATCCTCTTCAGGGTGCGGTTATCCCTATTGCTTGTACACTTTTTTTTACCACATCTTTTCCTTCCCTTCGCCTCTCTATTAATGTGCTTGGACACAGAGCTCTGTGAACAGCTAGCCTCTTTAGCAATGACCTTTTGTGTCTTGCCCTCCTTGTGCAAGGTGTCAATGGTCGTCTTTTGGACAGCTGTCAAGTCAGCAGTCTTCCCCATGATTGTGTAACCTACAGAACTAGACTGAGAGACCATTTAAAGGCCTTTGCAGGTGTTTTGAGTTAATTAGCTGATTAGAGTGTGGCACCAGGTGTCTTCAATATTGAACCTATTCACAATATTCTAATTTTCTGAGATACAGACTGATCGACTCCATGCCACGCCGCATTGCTGCAGTACTTAAGGCAAAAGGAGCCCCAACTTAGTATTGAGTGCTGTACATGCTCATACTTTTCATGTTCATACTTGTTGGCCAACATTTCTAAAAATCCTTTTTTTGTATTGGTCTTAAGTAATATTCTAATTTTCTGAGATACTGAATTTGGGGTTTTCATTCGTTGTCAGTTATAATCATCAAAATTAAAAGAAATAAACACTTGAAATATATCAGTCTGTGTGGAATGAATGTATACATTATACACGTTTCACTTTTTGAGTGGAATTACTGAAATAAATCAACTTTTTGATGATATTCTAATTTTATGACCAGCACCTGTATGCTGATGTTGCTTCGAGAGGCAATTTGGAACTTTATGGTGAGCCATGCAAAAGATGATAGGCGATTTTTACGCGTTACATGCTTCAGCATTCGGTAGCTTCGGTCTGTGAGTTTGTGTGGTCTACCACTTTGTGGCTGGGCTGTTGTTGCTCCTCAACGCTTCCACTTCACAATTATAGCACTTAAAGTAGACCGGGACAGATCTAGTGGGGCAGAAATTTCACAAACTGGCTTTTTGCAAAGATAGCATCTTATGACAGTACCACATTTAAAGCCACTGAGCTCTTCAGTACGACCCATTGCACTGCCAATGTTTGTCTATGGAGATTTTATAGCTATGTGCTGGATTTTATGTGCCTGTGAGCAATGGGTGTTTCTAAAACACCCTTAACTCAATTTTTAGGGCTGTCCACATACTTATCTATATTGTTTATGTCCATACAGTTTCACAAAAAATTGTCAAGATCCACAAACATATTTTGATTAGCAAATATATGTAAGGCAATTTTTTATGGTCAATCGTGTTTGTGAACTCGTATTTGAAGAACCTTATTTGTGAAATTATTTTTGTCAATTTCATTTTGCTGATTTGTATTTGAGAGCACTTTCCTGAGTGCTAGCAAATTTAATCTGCGAGCTGTCTCCTTATGGTTGCATCACGGCTTGGTGGGTGGTGGAAGTAAGCGCAAGCAGGATGGTGGTTCAAACAGGTAAGTTTAATTGAACCAACAGGAAAACAAAAGGAAACCATAACACAAACTGAAACAAGTCTTCTCAGGACAAACAACTACCAACAACACAAGGATGGATAACAACAACTAAAATAGGATCCCCAATCAGAGGCAACGCAGGCCAGCTGCCTCTAATTGGGGACAACTGAAACCAAACACAGAGATGCCTAGAGGCATCTTTCTCTGCCAGGTCCTGACTATGGCCCCCAGACCAGTGCAGAGATAACTAGAGACATCCTCATAGCCAGGACCTGACAGGTTGTTGGTAACTACAAACTTTCAATAATGCCATAACGTTAGCAAGGTCATTTACACAGTTATTCTGCTAACTGGTTATTTACCTACAAACAGTAATACTATCAAGTAATGTCACAAGGTGCTTACAACTTTAGTCCTCAAGAATGGACAGACTTGTGTCCAGTATGAAAACAAATCTTTTAAACCTAAATCCAATTTCACCATAAATGTCTAGTATCCCCAAAAACATGAGCTATCAGTAATGCATTTTATTTTTCTGGACTGGTATAAATCTGAAATACAATGAGATTCAGGCTACACCTATTAAGATAATAGGATAATTAACATTAGCTGTAAGATGAGTAGGTAATTTGTACTTTCATTTTGACTTGGCTAGGTCAAACAAAATACTCACTGGCTTTACACAACAGACGGCACACAGTGCAACAAGCAGCTAACATGGTACCAGCCTAGAGTCTTAAATAGAAAATAACAGGATATTAAATTGACGTAGATCTGCAATTTGACCCTTCTCCCATCATTTTCATCCATTTGCAATCCGTATTTTGCAGCCAGTGCATAATGTCTAGTTCTAACTTTATCATGAGTAAGAGGAAGACAGCAGACATTTCATTGCAAAAAGAAAGGTTGCTTAAGACATTACAAAAGATATAATTTAAAAAATAGCTGTAAGTTAAATCAGTACATATTCTGTACTACAGGAGAAATAGAAATGAATTGTAGATCTGAAATGCTGAGGGAATCTCCACAGGTTTGTCTGACTCATATGACTAATTCAGAAGAGTAAGTCCGAGCCCAGACGCAATGAGCGGTTAAAGCGATTCTGTAGAATAGGATCTTTACCTGTTTAGATAACTGGTGTACATTTGGTTATTCTAATGTCATCTAGATATACACCGATCAGCCATAACATGATCACTGACAGGTGAAGTGAATGACACTGATAATCTCGTTGTCACGGCACCTATCAGTGGGTGGGATATATTAAGCAGCAAGTGAACATTTTGTCCTCAAAGTTGATGTGTTACAAGCAGGAAAAATGGGCAAGCGTAAGGATCTCAGCGACTTTGGGCCAAATTGTGATGGCTAGACGACTGGGTCAGAGCATCTCCAAAGCTGCAGCCCTTGTGGGGTTTTCCCGGTCTGCAGTGGTCAGTACCTATCAAAAGTTGTCCAAGGAAGGAAAAGTGGCAAACCAGCGACAGGGTCATGGGCTGCCAATTCTCACTGATGCACGTGGGGAGCAAAGGCTGGCCTGTGTGGTCCCGATCCAACAGACGAGCTACTGTAGCTCAAACTGCTGAAAAAGTTAATGCTGGTACTGATAGCAAGGTGTCAGAACACACAGTTAATCACAGTTTGTTGCGTATGGGGCTGCGTAGCCGCAGATCAGTCAGGATGCCCATGCTGACCCCAGTCCACTGCCGAAAGTGCCTACAATGGGCACGTGAGCATCAGAAATGGACCACAGAGCAATGCAAGGTGGCCTGTTATGATGAATCATGTTTCCTTTTCACGTGGATGGCTGGGTGCATGTGCTTTGCTTACCTAGAGAACACATGGCATCAGGATGCACTATGGGAAGGAGGCAAGCCAGCGGAGGCAGTGTGATGCTTTAGACAATGTTCTGCTGGGAAAGCCTGGGTCCTGCCATTCATGTGGATGTTACTTTGACACGTACCACCTACCTGAGTATTGTTGCAGACCATGTGCACCCTTTCATGGCAACGGTATTCCCTGATGACATTAGCCTCTTTCAGCAGGATAATGTGCCTTGCCACAAAGCAAAAATGGTTCAGGAATGGTTTGAGGAACACAACGAGTTCAAGGTGTTGACTTGTCCTCCAAATTCCCCAGATCTCAATCCAATCGACCATCTGTGGGATGTGCTGGACAAACAGGTCCGATCCACGGAGGCCCCACCCTCTCAGCGCTATTGACGCGTGGGTGCGTCAATGAAAAACATTTTTATTCACTGCTCCATAACCGTAGAAGTTAGATGCTTCATTCTTTTTCCATGTGAAAAGGGATATTCTGCTGCAAATAACAATGTTTCGTTTGTGTATTTTCATCAAACAGAAGCCCCACAATCGCGATCACAAAACCTCTATTTGACGCGCCGGCGTGTCCAGGTCACATTTTTATTAATTGCTTCGGAACCGTAGAAGTTAGAGGCTTCATTTCTTTTCCACGGGAACAACGACATTCCGCTGCAAATCAGAACGTCTCCTTTGTGTACTTTCGTAAACCAGAAGCCCCGCAATCATGATCACAAATTGTGATCACCTATTGTCCTTCAGGATTTCAGCAGCAGCCCTAACTAATTATACTTGATCTTATTCTGTTGTTTAGAAGTCTACAATACATAAACCAATCACAGACTTCGGTAAAACAAACAATGTGAAGTCTATCCATGTCACCCCCCTCCCCAAAAGAGCGAGCGAGCGCGCCAGGGGGAGGGCGCGTGTGGCACTTACCATGCTCCCAATAAAGTCATTATGCACTTGGATTGCATTGAAGACGCGTTCAGTTGCTACAAGCAATTGTTTTGAGAAATGAGAAATGGCCAAACGGATATTCACGCCGAAAGAAGTGGAATAAATGATTATGGAGAGCGAGGATAGTGAAAATGGGTCTGAACATTCAGACGATGAAAAGTATCAGGACGGACTCGACTTATTTGTAAAACAGGGTAAGTGTAGACTAAATGCTATTCTTTGATAATGTTTATTATTATTTTGCATTGTTTTAGTGGAATTACTAGGCCTATATGATAACTTGATATAACGGTACGGTAGCCAGTGGTCAAATGTGCGCCTATGCTGTGTTGTGTAGAGTGTCACCTGTGGATATAACCATCCAGAGGAAGACTGGACACATCCCTGTTCTAATCTCCACCACTTCCAGATATGGCACATGTAGGGAATTCCAAAGGAAATAAAGGCACCCCCTATTCAAGACACCCCATATAAAAAAAAATTAAATCCTGAGTTAAAAAAATAAGGGGCTTTTGGAAGTACAATATGACAGAATAAGTTCAGTGACCCCATATGGGCATTTTTATTTGATTTTCAGAGTTTTTGAGAAAAAAACATAAGTGGACGAAAGTAAAATAAATGTTAATTTTATTATTTTATAAATTCAAAAACATTCAACTTGTAGTTATTCCGAACCCCTGGGGGTATCCAAATGTAATGTAAAACGGGCTACCTATTATATTTTACTTATCTTTTTCAATATAAAACCAAAATATGTGCACTTGCGTTTTTACATTTTTCTGACTATTTCACATTATTACTCATTTAAGTGTCTCAAAAAATGTGTTTTCAATACATCCTTCATGTAGCTGAGGGTCTGCAGAATCCCAGAATATAAAGCACTTCCTTCTACTATAAAGGATGACCATTTTAGAAGCCAAAATGTCAAGATAGTGGCAGGCAGATTTGAAAACACTAGCTCTCAGAGGGTCTGCTGCTAATGTCTTGGTGCCAGATCCCAAAGCACACCTTCAGAAGTCTAGTGGAGTCCATGCCTCAACGGGTCAGGGCTGTTTTGGCGGCAAAAGGGGGACCTACACAATATTAGGCAGGTGGTCATTATGTTATGGCTGATCGGTGTATTCAGTTCTTTCTTTAGAATATATCCCGAAACACAGAGCAATGCACTTTGTGTGTCTTGTTTCACATGAGACCACCGTGGCATGAATAGATCTGAACTGCTGTTGATAGAGAGCCTACAGGTTTTGGCAGTCTTATTTGACTAATTCAGTAATTATGTGAGTCTTAGCCAGAAGCAGGGAACTGACGGGGATGTGAGGGACAGTAGGTTGGATACTGAGGTGAGTGATAAAAGGAATACTATACTGTATATGTCAGCATTTCCCAACCTTATTTGCCAGTGACTGCTAAAGGCCTTATTCCTCTGGGGACTGCATGCTTAATAAAAGTATTAGCCATCTTTTATTTATTCAGAAACACCTTTTTTCTTTTAGAATCTCTGATATATACTACCCTAACATAGTAAATTACTTTAACTTAGTCATAACATGGTCCATCAAACAATTTCATTTTCTATTTTAGGACAAATGTAGGCTATTTGAAAGATAAGTGCTAAATAAAAAGGTGTATTTGTTTTTTTTGCTTTAAAATCTTAAGGCTATGGTTTGTAGTGACTGAAATGCATCAAAATTGCATTGGGAACTTCATTAAACTATAAGGATATACCAACTTCTGCAATTCTCAGCAAAATACATGTGTCCTTTTCTAGGCAAGTTCATCACAGTTCCAGTTGATTAAAACCTCTTAACTATAGTGGATGAGTATTTTCAAGTGGTTAGCTATTTATTTTACAGACATTATCTAGTTTATGAAGGTCATCTACCTTTTCGCAGATTTTATTTCATTTTTTTATGATCTATCACCATATTGATAGATGTCTCAGGTAAACTTAATAAGAAACGTTAGTTAGTTTAACACAATCCTCAATGGAGTCTAGCAACTGCTAAAACGTGTAATGCCGTGGCGTAGTGGTTGAAGACGTGCCTCTCATGTGGAAGACCTAAGTTCGAATCTATTGAGAGCAACGACATTTATTAATTATTTCTGGTAGATTCCACGATTCTCTCATCTTTTCACTTGATGAAAAAGTTAGTTATCGTCGTCTTTATTGATAGTTTCTGTATAAATGTAATTCACGATTGAAAGAAAAAAGTATGTTGTTTTGCCATGAAAAGTTGAAAGTTTGTAGAAACCTACCCTAGAATGGAGAACACTACCAGAAGACATTTGCTAGCTGTCATGTAAGTTCCAGAAAAGTTAACTCAAATCTTAAAAATATCACTCAGATAAGCTATTGTTGCAGAAAAGGAAGGATCTTTTCTTATTTCAAAATAAAAGCCCAGACCAATGATTAGATTCGATTCAACTTTATTGTCACTGAACAAATACAAGTACAGTACAACGAAATGCAGTTAGCATCTAACCAGAAGTGCAAATAGAAGAGGGCAGAAAATTTTCAAGTAGTTACAAGAACTAAATATATGTATATTACAAGTGGAATGTATAGATGTGCAATGAAAGCAAATGCAGTACAAATGGCAATACTAAGTGCGCAATTAAGGCAAATAGATGAGGGCAGAAAATGTACGAGTATTAAGTATAGTGTATGTTACAAGTGGGATAATAGTTGTGCGGGTACAAATGGCAATTCTAAATGGAGCCAAATTGTTGAAGTAAGTTAGCATGTGCAACCGGGATGCTAATTGAATGTGCAAGGTGCATGTGCAACTAAAATGCAGGGATAGCAGCAGTGAGGTTCCCGAGGTAGACACATACCTGTAACAACTGAAACTTCAAATTTCAGAGTCAGTGTCAGAGTAGTACAAAGGGAGTAGTGCAACACGGGCCCTGAGAGGCGGGGGGGGTTAGTGATGGGTCACATAGTTCACAGAGTTCTCTGGGTAACAGAGTTCAACAGGGTTATAGTAGTTGGAAAGAAACTGTTCCTGAACCTGCTGGTGCGGGACTGAAGAGACCTGTACCGCCTGCCTGATGGTAGGAGGGCAAACAGTTTATGGCATGGATGTGATGGGTCCCTGATGATGCCGTGTGCCCTGCGCAGACACCGCTTGCGCTGGAGGTCTACGATGGCAGTAAGGTGGGCACCAGTGATGTGCTGGCCGGTTTTCACTACCCGTTGCAGGGCCTTCTGTTTAGCTATGGAGCAACCGCTAAACCACACTGTGCCGCAGTTAGTCAGAATGCTCTTGATTGTGCAATGATAAAAGTTCACAAGGATCTTGGAGGACAGGCGGGCTTTCTTCAGCCTTCTCCCGCTGCTTTGCCTTTTTGACCAGGGCTAAAGTGTTGAGGGTCCAAGAGAGGTCCTCGGAGATGTGGACACCCAGGAATTTTCAGCTGGACACACGCTGCACCTCAGTGCCATTAATGAGAACTGGGGCATGACCGCAGCCTTTAGACTTCCTGTAGTCCATAATGAGCTCCTTGGTTTTCTTTGAGTTGAGGGCCAGGTTGTTGTCAGCGCACCATGTTGCCAGGCGCTTGACCCAATGCTGTGAGGTCTAGAAATTACAGCCTAAAATAATTCTAAATTGCTACAATGTTTTAACACAAATCATACTAATTACCCAACACTTTATTTAAGCAAGTAGTTAGGTGATCTATTATATTACAGCTGTCCATTCTTCAGCTGGGTTGGAGCACAGAAGAGTGGCCAGAACGAGAATGTCCTAATTTCGATAAAATGGTGATAGAAATCAATGTGTCATGCTCACAAATGTAATGAAAGTCATACATATGTAAAATGCACTTGACAAATACACTTTCTGGATTTAAAAACATTTCAACATTCACTAAAATATTTTTGACCTTAAAAAAATGACCTTACATTTACTAATCATCATTGTCACGTCTTGGCACAGCAAGCCTGCCGGGCCAGTGAGATCCAGCACCCTCTCCCTGCATTTAGGACAAGGACACCTATTCCCTCTTATTACCTCACCTGTGTTCCTGACCACTGTCCATTTTTAAGTTAATTCTCACATGTATTTTGTAACGTGGGGGGGGGCATTTGGTTGCCTCAAATATAATTATTAATTTGTCAGTCAATGTTAGTATTCAGTACTATCGAGAAGGTTAACAGTTATTTAACAGAAGAATTGCATTGATGAAGGGATTCATGTTTTTTACTATTTGCTGTTTTTAAGAAGAGCGAATGTCTCTTATTGAGTCAGTGAGAGAGCGCGTGACCAACCCCTTGTTAAATAGTGTAGTGGTTACAGAAGCGGATTTGTGAACTATAGGTTCCGAGTTCGTATCTCCTCGCAGGCGAAGCAATGTACGCATTATGAATTATTCCGTATAGACGAAAACTTCGCTGGCTAAAACCGTTAGTATCTACATTATAGTAAGCCTGAAATAAAACAGTTTACAGTTATATTGCGACTGTTTCTGGTGTATTTTCGAAGTACGCATCCATGCATGCATTTTGGGTCAGGATAGACAAACACATTTGCTGGCTTAATATACAGTAGTTACGTTATAGTAAGCCTTAACTGAAACTGTATACGGTTATATTGCGACTGTTTCTGGAACAGTTCATCTTAAGTCTCGCTAGCAATTGTTCAATTCTTATGAGTATTCCTAGGAAGTTAGTAGATACTAGTAAGCTAGTTACTGGCTAATAAGCTGTTAAAACGGCCAGTGGCAAAAGCAATACAGTTCATGGACGCTATGGTGGAGGTAAACTTAATAAGAAACGTTAGTTAGTTTAACACAATCCTCAATGGAGTCTAGCAACTGCTAAAACGTGTAATGCCGTGGCGTAGTGGTTGAAGACGTGCCTCTCATGTGGAAGACCTAAGTTCGAATCTATTGAGAGCAACGACATTTATTAATTATTTCTGGTAGATTCCACGATTCTCTCGTCTTTTCACTTGATGAAAAAGTTAGTTATCGTCGTCTTTATTGATAGTTTCTGTATAAATGTAATTCACGATTGAAAGAAAAAAGTATGTTGTTTTGCCATGAAAGAAAAAATCGTTCTTATGCCATGAAATGAAATAGCTTTGACAGACTCGCTAGCAATTGCTCAATTCTTATGACTATTCCAGTAAGTTAGTAGATACCGGTAAAGCTTATTACTGGCTAATATGCTGTTAAAACGGCCAGTGGCAAACGCCATACATAGACGCTATTTGTGGTGGAGGCAAACTTAGTAAGAAACGTTGGTCAGTTTAACTGTATCAATGTCATTCACGAATGGCCAATTAACTATTAAAACGGCCAGTGGCAAAAGAGGATTTGTTCAGGATATACAGATGCTGGGTGTCAAATACAAAAATACATTGAAACAACTCAAGATACAAAAAGAAATTCAACAGGCTCTTGTTTTCCTTAAAAATGAAAAAATAAACTAATGTTTACGGGAATGAATTTGAACTGAATAATCGTGGTCAAGGGATTTTGGAGACCTTGCAAGCTCATGAACATGAAGTCGTCCTGGCTTTACTTACAACACTTAGTGCCCAAGCTAACAGGTCTAGTCACTGTAACTAAGCAGCTGAGGTCAATTTGTCTAGTCCACCTCCTCCATCCTGGAGGAGTCTTCATCTCCCTCCAGTGGAGGCATGTCTTCCACAGCGGCTATACTGACAGTCAGCAAATGTACAAGAGGCTATACTGACAGTCAGCAAATGTACAGCATTATGTACCATGTAGTGGTTAACGACACAGCCTTTCACGTGGGCGACCAGGGTTCGAATCTTGAGAGGGCAACGGTTTCTATTGCGGGCCGGCTGAACTAGGCTTGCCTGGTTTTTTGTTTTTATACAGCATTATGATTAAACCTTTTCTGTAAAAATGGTGTGTTCTACCAACAGCCAATCAGGGTGATACCCTAAACACCAGCGCCAACATAACTTGGTTAAAGCTGCCCTAGATAGGATTTATTCAGTAGAAAAAAAACAAAAGTTCAGTGCCAGTGGAATGTTATTTTATCATTTTTGGAGCACGCCGCTACTTCCCAGCCAATGGCCTTCTGCAAGGCAGGCTTTCCTCCTTGGCTTATTTTGTGAATGCTTACCAGGATTATATTATATATAGCATAAGTATGTCATAAGGAGCGAAGTTTGCTTACTATAAGAAATTATAATGGCACCCAGAGACCAGGACGACAGTCAGTTCCTCCCTTGTCCACTACAGCATACACTACCAAAACGGCAAAGCAAAAGAAGACTTCGACCAACTCTCTGTAGCTAGCTACCAGGAATCCTAAGCTAATAAGAACGTCGTCAAACTCTGAGTTAGCGCTTTTTTTGGAACAGGTAATTCCATGATTCATATTTTTATTTAGAACGTGATTCTTTATTGGGCGTTGGTGCGAAACCGCTTTCTGACGGGTGAGTAATTGCAAAATGCTTTAATTGTTTTTTTCACTGAAAAAATCCTACACAGTGCAGCTTAAAAAATGTTCAAATTTAACCAATAAATGTGTCTAACTACAGTAATGTAGCTATCTAGCTAATACATTGCCACCATGCAACCAAAACTAGAAGCACAGAAATGGAAGGACAAATCTAAAAGAAAACGTCTAAATACAGCTCTGGACAAAATTAGGAGACCACTCCTAATTTTTCTTAAATCAGCATCTCTACATATATGGCAGCCATTCCATTCCAGTGTCTGTTAAATTCCAACACAGGCACACCCATTCCAACACAGGCACACCTAATCAGTACCTTAATGAGGTACTTATTAGTGAACCAAATCTAATTTAACAAGGAAAAGTATAAAAACCACAGCTGTGGTCATTACTATCCTCTTGCAGTAGGACCAGCTGGATGGCAAAAACAGCAAAAAACAAAATAACTATTCAGTATGACAAAAGAGTTGAAAAGAAAAGCTTTGAGTGAGGAAAAGAAGGGTTCAATTCTGGCTTTACTGGCAGAGGGATACAGTAAGTGTCAGGTTGCTTCCATCCTGAAAATTTCAAAGACGGCGGTTCATAAGAACAAGGTCAAGAAACAGACACTGGGGACAACAAAGCTACAGACTGGCAGAGGGCGAAAACGACTGACCGAGATGACCGTCAACTCATTCGAATGTCACACAACAACCGTAGGATGACATCAAGTGACCTACAAAAAGAATGGCAAACACCAGCTGGGGTCAAGTGCATGGCGAGGACTGTTCGAAACAGGCTTCTAGGGGCAGGGCGGAAGTCGTGCAAAGCTAGAAAAAAGCCCTTCATCAATGAGAAGGAAAGAAGAGCCAGGCTGAAGTTTGCAAAAGACCATAAGGATTGGACCGTAGAGGAATGGAGTAAGGTCATCTTCTCTGACGAGTCAAATTTTCAGCTTTGCCCAACACCTGGTCGTCTAATGGTTAGACGGAGACCTGGAGAGGCCTAAAAGCCACAGTGTCTCGCACCCACTGTGACATTTGGTGGACGATCGGTGATGATCTGGGGATGCTTCAGCAAGGCTGGAATCGGGCAGATTTGTCTTTGTGAAGGACGCATGAATCAAGCCAAGTACAAGGTTATCCTGCTTCCTTCTGCTCTGATAATGTTCCCCAACTCTGAGAATTGTTTTTTCCAGCAAGAAAATGCTCCATGCCACACAGCCAGGTCAATCAAGGTGTGGATGGAGGACCACCAGATCAAGACCCTGTCATGGCCAGCCCAATCTCCAGACCTGAACCCCATTGAAAACCTCTGGAATTTGAACAAGAGGAAGATGGATGGTCACAAGCCATCAAACAAAGCCGAGCTACTTGAATTTTTGTGCCAGGAGTGGCATAAAGTCATCAAACAGCAATGTGACAGACTGGTGGAGAGCATGCCAAGACGCATGAAAGCTGTGATTAAAAATCAGGGTTATTCCACAAAATATTGATTTCTGAACTCTTCCTAAGTTAAAACATTAGTATTTTGTTGTTGAAAAATGAATATGAATTTGTTTTCTTTGCATTATTTGAGGTCTGAAAACAATGCATCTTTTTTATGTATCTTTTTTTGATTATTTTGACCAGTTGTTATTTTCTACAAATAAATACTCTAAATGACAATATTTTGATTTGGAATTTGGGAGTAATGTTGTCAGTAGTTTATAGAATAAAACAAAACTGTTCATTTTACTCAAACAAATACCTATGAATAGTAAAACCAGAGAAACTGATAATTTTGCAGTGGTCTCTTAATTTTTTCCAGTGCTGTATGGTTGTTGTTCGCTACTTACAGGTTTACAACATTGTGATAGAAATCTACCTCCATATTAGACATTCTCTAATTATTACACCTCACCTGGATTTGAGGAAGCAAGACTCCTTGGACTAACATAGTCATTCTCAAATCATATTATTGTGGAAGAGTTATAGCTATTATAAAAATGTAATTGTTGATGCAAATATACAGTAGTAAGGCTAATATTAATTGTATGCATGCCAGTCTCTATTGAATAAAAGCAGAGGAGCTGCATTATTTATTGTTTTTATGAGAAGTATTATTGCGACTGAAATCCAAATCGTCTCAACACTCACAGCATGCAGTTCAGACACCCATATTTACCCCACAATACATGTCATTGGAGGCAGCCTTACAATCCCCAGGCCTAGAACAGAAGCAAGGAAATGCACGGTGCTATATAAAGCAATGACAACATGGAAATCTTGCAATTCTGGTAACTGAAGCAAGCAGTAAAATCTGCAAAAAATACCAAACAATTTAACACCTGTTTGCAAAGTGGGACTGTGAAGACAGACAGATACACAAACATACCATCTCAATTGCAGTGATATAACCACAGTTTCTGTTTAGGCCTGCAAGGGAAAAACTCAAGTAATATTATTAAATAATAAGTAATATTTATTTATTTAAATAAAATGTCTGCTATTTTCTGATGATTTTGGTAGCTCCACCAGCACCTAAATCCTCTGTTCAAATTATGTCAGACCTGGGCCCTCAGTAAGACAAAAATAAGGATTTTCCTAAAAAGAGTCCAGATGCCAGGACTGCAGAAATTAATTATACCTAGACTCTTTTGCCTTAGACTAGAGCAAACAAAAAACTACACTTACCTTGGCCTAAATATGAGAGCTTAGAGACAAGGCATGAAGGCCATCTATTGCCATTATACATAACATAAAACTTGACATCCATTTCCCAATTAGAATCTTACTTAACATACTCCAATCAGTCATAGAACCCATTGCACTTTAAGTCTGGGGTCCACTTACAAATCAAGACTTGATTAGATGGGACAAACATCCCTATGAGAATCTGCATGCAACATTTCTTCTCAAAATTCAAATAATGCATGCAGGTCTGAATTAGGGCTACACCCACTTATCATCAAAATGCAGAAACAAGCTATTACATTTCACATCTACTTAAGACCTTTCATAACACAGCCCTCATCTACAGAGAGATTAACCTAAAGAAGACCCTCTTATTTCAGCAGGTACTGGGGCTCTCTGCTCCCAAACAGACCCCACAGAGACCCAGATGAACAACACAGACCAGACCAAACCAAATAATGAGGAAACAGAAAGAAAACACGCTGGAAGGAATCCACCAACAAAAGCCAACTGGAATGCTACCTTGCTCTAAACAGAGAGTAGAAAGTGGCAGAATACCTAACACTGGATACCAGACCCAGAATTAATAAAACCTTGACTATTTACAGACGCAGTATGCATGCCCTTGCTGTACTTCCTAAACTCCCCCAATTATATGACCACATTAGCGGCACATATTTTTCTCAGATCGTAAAGAGACTCAGTGTTTAAATGAAATCAAATGTTGATAAGGTCCCATATCTGTTAGGTGAAATAACTTAGTATGCAATTATCGCAGCAAGATGAGGAAACCATGAGAAAAGGGCAACCAGTGGAGCAGAAACAACATTGTGAACCTAACCCATATTCATGTCTTTATTTTTTCGCTTGTCATTCTCACTTGTAACTGCCACCTTTATCTGTCCTTAAACGTGCATGTAATGTCTACTTATTTTTTAGCCATCCTGCTAACTAGTGTTTTTGTGCCTTACTATCAAGCCTCTGCGTGTAAATTCTTCTGCCAGTGGTAGTGGCTGACATCCACGCCTACCTCCGGGAGAATGTTCCTGATCTGTCAGACAGTTCATTGTTTTTGTTCTCATTGTGGTGAACACTGTGTGTGGTCAGACACCAACAACTGATTCCAAATGGAAATGCATAACCTAGGATCAAGACTAGACATATACAGCTCTTTCGTGCATGCTCTAATGATGCAAACAAAAAACACCTGCCTAATAAGAGACAGCTGTGAAATCAATTGTCCAAATGCCTTTTGTGCCTTCAAATGTTCGGACTGTTAGCAAATGTTGCTGTTATTTCAAAATGGTTCATCCGATATACAGTGGACATAAAAAGTCTACACACCCCTGTGAAAATGCCAGGTTTTTGTAATGTAAAAGAATGAGACAAAGATAAATCATGTCAGAACTTTTTCCACTTTAAATGTAACCTATAATGTGAACAATTGAATTGAAAAACAAACTGAAATCTTCGAGGGGGAAAAATGAAAAATAAAAACCTTACAATAACCTGGTTGCATAAGTGTGCACACCCTCTTATGACTGGGGATGTGGCTGTGTTCAGAATTAACCAATCACATTCAAACTCATATTAAATAGAAGTCATTACACTCCTGCCATCATTTAAAGTGACTCTGATTAATCACAAATAAAGTTCAGCTGTTCTAGAAGGATTTTCCTGACATTTTCTTAGTTGCATTTCAGAGCAAAAGCCATGGTCCGCAGAGAGCTTCCAAAGCATCAGAGGGATCTCATTGTTGAAAGGTATCAGGAGAAGGGTGCAAAAGAATTTCCAAAGCATTAGAAATACCATGGAACACAGTGAAGACAGTCATCATCAAGTGGAGAAAATATGGCACAACAGAGAAATTACCAAGAACTGGACATCCCTCCAAAATTAATGAAAATACGAGAATAAAACTGGTCAGGGAGGCTTCCAAGAGGCCTACAGCAACATTAAAGGAACTGCAGGAATTTCTGGCAAGTACTGGCTGTGTGTTACATGTGACAACAATCTCCCGTATTCTTCATATGAATGGGCTATGGGGTAGGGTGGCGAGACGGAAGCCTTTTCTTACAAAGAACAACATCCAAGCCCGGCTGAGGTTTGCAAAAACAAACATCAAGTCCCCCAAAAGCACGTGGGAAAATGTGTTATGGTCTGATGAAACCAAGGTTGAACTTTTTGGCCATAATTCCAAAAGGTATGTTTGGTGCAAAAACAACACTGCACATCACCCAAAGAACACCATACCCACATTGAAGCATGGTAGTGGCAGCATCATGCTTTGGGGCTGTATTTCTTCAGCTGGAACCGGGGCCTTAGTCATGGTGAAGGGAATTATGAACAGTTCCAAATACCAGGCAATTTTGGCACAAAACCTTCAGACTTCCGTTAGAAAGATGAAGATGAGGAGAAAGTTCACCTTTCAGCACGACAACTACCCAAAGTACACATCCAAATCCACAAAAGCATGGCTTCACCAGAAGAAGATTAACGTTTTGGAATGGCCCAGCCAGAACCCAGACCTGAATCCAATTGAACATCTGTGGGGTGATCTGAATAGGGCTGTGCACAGGAGATGTCCTTGCAATCTGACAGATTTGGAGCGCTTTTGCAAAGAAGAGTGGGCAAATATTGCCACGTCAAGATGTGCCATGTAATAGATTCCTACCCAAAATGACTGAGTGCTGTAATAAAATCAAACGGTGCTTCAACAAAGTATTATTTTAAGGGTGTGCACACTTATGCAACCATGTTATTGTGAGTTTTTTATTTTTCCCCCTCGAAGATTTCAGTTTGTTTTTCAATTGTTCACGTTATAGGTCACATTAAAGGTGGAAAAAGTTCTGACATGATTTATCTTTGTCTCATTCTTTTACATCACAAGAACCTGGCATTTTAACCGGGGTGTGTAGATTTTTATATCCACTGTAGATGGAAATACCCTCATATTAAAGCAGTCAGTCTGCACTTTCACATCATTGTCAATGTATTATTTTAAATTCAAAGTGCTGCTTTACAGAGCCAAAACCAAAAAAAAACTTTCCAAATACATATGGAGTGCACTGTATATATTTTTAAAGGGGTCATCCTCCTCCTTGTTTTTTTCCATGAGTTATTGACAGACAGCGTAAAAACAGTGGGAGATGAAGGGATACAATGTTGGGAGAAAGCTGGGATTTAACACTCCTTAAGTTATACCACTGGACCATGGCTGTACAATGCAATTTTGTTCTTAATGCGCGATAGCGCTAGATTTCACAGGACTAGATCTGCAAAGAAAGGCAACTCACAGTGACCAAAAATACTTCAGAAAAGACAGAAAATAAAGTATAGTTAGTCACTATGGTACATTAACCAATGAATATTGAGTGAAATACAAATGTATATAGGAATATAATAGGAGGGCACTTTTACTCATGCTTAGACTGTTAGCCTTTCCCAACACATCATCTGGAAACAATTTAATCTTCAACTGTTTACCATGACTTATGCTCATACACTGACAAAACATCCTAGCCGGTCACGCTTGGGATCCTACTTGGCTACATGCATAAAAACAGAACTTGCTAACACAAACACACAAAAAAATACTCTTTTATATACAGACATGTTTATTTTTTATCTTTTTATCTCTAATGTATTTTACGTTGAGTGTCGGAACCTGGGAAGAAAAGCTGTCGCTATGGCGTCAACTAATGCAGAGCCAAACAAACAGAAACTCATTCACTCACACAAAGAGCTCGTGTCCCAGGAGGCCGGACTCTCATTTTTGGCTCCTAGGCATATTGATTATCCTGTGCTAGTATTCTGAGATTAACAATGTTTGTGTGATGAGAGCTTAACGATTAGATCATACAGATAAACGCACAGCGGCAAGTCATAATGAACATAGTATTTTAAGCCCGTAATTAGAAAAGTGAAGATATAAAACAAAGCGATGTGAAAGATGTTTAACAGCGGGTAGCAGGTAGTTATCAGATTTGTAAGCACCTCTGATGTATTAATAGTTTTGGCCACGTGTCACACTACTCCCCAGTGACAAAGGGGCCGAAATCCAATTGAGCGCGCGTCTCCTCTCGGAAATAGATTCACCCATCTGGATTACAGAACAGAGACAAGGATAGCATTTAAAACCCCCGTATTCAATCTGCATACGTTTGAAGTTGTATCCCCGTGCTGGCTTGACTCATTAACAGGAGGTAATTGGGCAGCAGTGAAGCAATGTTCTGTGAGCTATAGGCTAGGGCACATAATGAAGAAGCCGGACAATTAGACGCGTAATGAATGCCTCAAGGCATTACCATTTAAAGGAACAGGTGTTCTTGCTGGAGAGGAAGAAGAGCGAGAGCGAGTGAAAAAGATACAGCACACCACAAAAGTACAGCGATGCTGATAAGATGGAAAAAAAATTGATTAAAAAAACGAAGTAACATAATTCCGACAGTAACAGAATATAGGTTGGCCTACAATGTGAGAGTTCCCTCCCCATGAGATTTTTAACTCCAGTGTGTTTCTCTCTGTCCTCCCTGGTGATGGCTAAAAATGTTCCTGTGTCAGAAGAAGACCTGTCCTGTGTAGCACAGCATTAGGAATCATAAGTTGGTTGCAAACTTGAGACTGTACAAAAAATGCTTCCTGCCCCCTGGTTTCAGAAAGTATTCAGTGGCTTCAGAAAGTATTCAGACTTTTAAACTTTCTCTACATCTTCTGGCATTACAGACTAATTATAAATGATCACTTTTTGCCATCAATTTCCACACAATAGCCCATGATGACAAACCAAAAACCCATTTTTAGTACACATGCATGTACATGTTCATGTAGTCAACTCACAGGTATTGGCACCTGTCATGAAATAGAGCAAAAGTGAATACAAAAAATAAAGTGCAATATATTGCATTCAAACAATGGGGAGACGGGTACTTTTATTTCAACACAATAATTTCTCAAACACAAACATTTTCATTTAGTATGATATTTTTCAGAAAAATATAGATTTCAAAAGTTCCGGCACTCATAAAATTTTGTGAAGCCTCCAGGCCTGGGTGTGTTTTCATTGCTGAATTTCATTGCTGAAGAATGTGTTAAAACTAATGTACATCCTTCCTCAAACTGTGTTCAATCGGGAAGCGATAAAAAGGGGGGAAACAGCAATATTACTAGTGGACAGTAGAGGGTGTAGAATAATATGAATATATGTTTTTTTTAATGTTAAATGCCTAGATAATGAGAACAACAGAAACATCTGTGTTTAGCCTATCTCTCTGTAGGTGGCACTCTGCCAAACCTCGGGAATGTGGAATGTTTACATTGACCATCTGGCATAGGGGTTATCGTCTTGGAAACATGATCTGTACAAGGTAGACACACCCTTCAATGTATATATCAGCTAGTAACCATTTTTACAGTGAGAACATTTTGGAACGTTCATTGAAACAGGACAACTCTGCTGTATTATTGCAATAAATACTGAATGTGTTTTCTCCCTTGATTTATGCGGGTTCTCTATTTAATCACTGTACGTAACCGCTAAATTCTAACACTGGTGCTCTGAGCCGTATGGTTGGACTTTCGATTCTACCGAAAAACTATCTGACCAGTTGGGGTGTCGAAAACCTACATCATTTATAAATCAAGTAATGCTATAGCTTAGGTAGTCCACGGAGACCTAGTTAATCTCTGTCTAGGCCACGTTTAATATTGTGTAGGCCACATACGATTACGTGTAGAATCTCTCCAGGGGTTGAACAAATTAAAAAAGTCTGCGCTAGTTGAGTAGTGTGCAGTAGCTTAACATTGTTGTTCATGCAAGACCATAATGCAATATTGTGTTTTCAGCGATTATACAGTGACTTGTACAAGTAAAATACAATGCTGTCCAGTTGTACAAATACGACAGGAGAAGGAGGACTGCAGCCTCTGACGTGCATGATGCATTGTTTAAATATCATGGCGCGAATAGGACACCATCAAGAACGAAAAGGATCATTACCAACAATGCCTGAAATCGAAATGGACAGAAAGAAACAGAAAGTTTTCTGGCTAAACAATGTGGATTCTGAGGAAGTTGTGAATGAAAGGCCAAAGGAGAGTGTGGTACATATGAAGAGCAAAAACAAAAGAAAGTCAAGATGGCAGAGAGAGGACAAGAGTCGTAAAGCGGGAAAGGAGACAGTCAAAATGGACGAAGATGCATTTTGTTTGTCCACGTGGCCGAACGACAGCAGTCACAAGATGGAGTCTCTGTCATGGGACCCTGGAATCATGGACGATATGAGGAACTGACGTGAGCTTTCATAGTCATTGATTCAGAGTTCATAAATGTTTATTTCGAAAAATGTATCGTACCTGACCATTAAATGAAGCTGGAACTTATCAAGCCTGATCACTTTCCTTGTTAACAGGCTTATCTAATTACATGTAGTTTGAAAAGCACTTTGGTAAATAGCATGTTTTAATAGGCATTCAAGAAATGGCCTGTTTTGTTGTGCTTTGTCATGTTCACTATGTAATTTAGAGCCAAACTCATTTACTGTGTTTATAATGTTTCAATCCCTGAGGTCTCCACTAAGGGGAGGTGGGGGAGGTCACGACAATGTGGTTAGGCCTTTACCAGGCCCACCGCATGGTAATTTGCTGCCGCGTGCTGAGCAGTTAGCTAGTACACGTGGGGAAATCTAAACCAAGTGATAAATTAGAAATTTCTACAATGATGATTTTCTAATCTGATAAAATATATTTTCTTACAAAAAGGTTAAAATATTACTCATTATTTTACCTTGATTTTTGTGACATCATACATCTGTTTTCTGTCAACATCACCATTCTTAAGAGTTGTCTTAATTTCCACCTTAATGTTGAGTTGCTGTGTAGATATGACAAGCATATTTTTACAAACGGCAACAATATTAGATGGGTAGGACAATAAATCTGAATCTTCAGTTAACGAAGGATATCAGCTAAGTTGAAAGAATAACATATCTTGCTACAGACAGTCTGAGCACCATGTCAGATTTTAATGTGTGGAAACTTAAATTTCATATACTTTAAACAATGCATTTTGCCTTTATTTATGGCCTACCATAAGTGTAATCTGAGGTGGGGGAGGGATTGCTGACTGTCATACATTGAGTTATGAGTGAGAGTGGGGTGTGTCAATTGTCTTGTTTACATTCATTTTCAATGGAGGAACAATAAGGCCTCATTGGTCAGATACTCCTTTTTGTTGTTTTGTCTTAATCATTTGTACCTTATGTGTATGGGCCTTTTCTTTTCCTTAAGAATGGAATTGTATTTAATGTTTAATCAAACATGTAATGTTTTTTTTCTTATATGTGTGATAGGGGGAGTATAGAATAATATGAATATATGTTTCATTGAAAGTTAAATGGCTAGATAATGAGAAAAACAGAAATGTGTTTAGCCTATCTGTTTAGGTTGCGCTCTGCCAAACCTCGGGAATGTGGAATGTTTACATTGACAATCTGGCATGGTGGTTATCATTTTGAAAACATGATCTGTACTAGGTAGACACACCCTTCAATGTATACACCAGCCAGTAACCATTTTTACAGTGAGAAAATATTGGAACATTTCAACAAGGGCATTGAGCTGAGATGCAATCTAACAACCCAATCCCAAACAAGAAGAGCTGGTACTAGCCAAACAAACAAGGAAAAACAAAATATTAAAGCTATAAGCTATGAAGTTTATTGACCAATCAGCACTTGAATATGAACATTGTCATATAATTATTTAATGTATACGTTCATTTATACGTAGTTGTTACACTATCACTTGTAATGCACACGTCACAGCTACATATGCTGTTATGTGGGACTGCTGACCAAAAAAACTAAACTAACTAACTAAAAAGCGAAATAGCTGGTGGATGTAAATGATGTTCTCTCCTAAAAAGAGCCTTTAGTTAGGTCCAGGACTTCACCTGTTTAGCTGGGAATACTGGCTAGAAAAAAAGCTAGCTGATTGATGCAAATGACATTCTTCCCTAATAAAAAAACAATATTTTCAGCTACCTGACTAGCAAGGTGTTATGTCATTATTTCTACACCCCACATTTGTAAGACCGTTTTCTTTGTTGGTCATGTTTGGCCCCAGTCCATTCAAGTAATGCACAAGTTTGAGGCCAGCAGCTATAACAACATTAGTTATCTTTGGGACAACAGGGCTGGTATGCTAGCTTTTTTAGGTTGTTACAGTTAATTATAGTTGGTATTTATAAAGTCATTCTCAAGTTCAACTGTTTTAATAGTGCAATGTAATATAGTCACATGAATCAAAATCACTGCTTAAAAAAACATCAAAAAGGACTGCAAGTTGCTGGTCAGTTTTCATGATAGTTCCATAATTTGTTTCTTATTTGACATGACAGAAAGTGTTTGTAACGTGGTAATTTTGAGACAAAAACACCCCAGCAGCGTTCCATAATCAGCATCCTCGTTGAATCAGTGATTAGACATTGATTTTCTTTTAACCAAGAGGAAGAAAATGATTAAAGGGTGTGGACTTTGGTTACTAGACTTTGGATTGATTCAAGGAAAAATGTTGTGCACACAAACACTCACAAAGACCGAAACTACCCAATTTGTCACAAAATCTATTCACACGGCATTGTGATTGAGAAGCATGCCTTCAGAACAATGAAATATGCCCTGACATTAAGCCTCCTCATGTAATATCTGACAACGTTGGCACACACTTTGAGGGATCTTGGACCACTCCTCCATGCAGCAAATTACAAGATCCTTGATAGTCTAACGTTTACGCTTGTTAACTGCACTCTTCAATTCATGCCTCAGGTTTTCAATTGGATTCAAGTTTGGAGATTAAAATGGCCAGTGTAAAACATTTTATGGTCCCGCAAGGTCATTTCTTGTTGAAAGGTCTAATCATAGCCAAGTCTCAATATCCTGGCAAGCCAACCAGTTTTTGGGCTAGAATATCCTGGTACTTGCGGAAGTCTTTATGCCATTGATTTTAGCAAGTGCCCCTTGACCACTAGTAGCAAAACAGCCTGAACACATCAATGATCCACGGCCATATGCTACTGTTGGTGTCAGGGGCTTTTCCTTGTATGTACTCCTTTTTCGTCACCAAAACATGCTGTTGGTGTGCATGGGCAAAGATATATTTTTGTCTCATCTGACCAGAACACATGATTCCAATTTTAGTTCCAATAGCACTTGGCAAAGTTTGGGCGCTTCAATTTGTGGGTTGGACTCAAAAAACAAATGGCTTCTTTTGTGCAACCCTACCAAAGAGCTTTTTGACAAGTCAAACAGTTGATATTAAGACTTGATAACCCTAAGATTCCACTAGACTGTGCAGTTTTAAAACAGTGGTCCTCTACTCAAAATCATCCATAACAAAAATAAAATAGTTTAAAAAAATGTTGTGTGGAAAGTAAAGTATACAGCTCCCCCTTATGTTTGAGTCCAAAATATGACTAATTGTTTTTGTTACATTTTTTGCATTCATTTTTGCTCAAATTCAGGAAGGGTATCAATACTTGACTGTAAGTATTCAGGTCTGTTGCCATGACTTTCCAAATTTAGATAAAATGCATCATGTGTCTTTTGATTATCTTTGAGTCCACCTGTAACAAATCCAATTTATTGGACATGATATAGAAAGGCACACATTTGTCTATATGTGTCTACACTTCACTGTAGGGATGGGAAACCAAGACTTTTTGAACCATTGAGGCTTGTTTCGCAAAAAAAAACACTTCATTGCTAGAAACTTTGTAACATAGTGCACAGCAGGGGCATCTGCTGGACAAAATGTAATGACATGTTTGATTTAGACGTATTGTATTTAACCCGAAGGTACATATTTTTGTGAGGTTCGTGGCCACCAGCCCTTTACTCAGTCGTTATCAGTGCATTCAAAGTAATGGTAAGGATTAATGAATAATTAAGATCATTGAAAAGGCTAAGCTCAATAAAACAGGAATTTGTTGATGAAGAAAGGCTCACGTTTTGTGTTCAACAAAACTGTATTACTCACAACAGGAAGAATCGAACCCGTGACCATGTGAACAGTAGTCTGTAGTAGTATGGTTGCGCCACAGTATTGAATGCGTTGATTTGGTACTTGGTCATTTGTGCACTGTGGGATATTTCGTTCTGGTTTGAAAAGAACTTGGTCAAACGAAGCTTCAGACGTCATCGATCACATGATTATGTCCCTTTGAAGCTGTAAAGTTCACCAGGCGCAACAAGTCAAATCAAGTCTGTTTATCTAAACAGCAGAAGGAAGCACACTATGCGGCTTTACACGAAACAAAGCACAATAACCCAACTTAAAGCAAACATAATCAACACAACAAGGCACAGGTGCGGGGAAGGGGTGTTGCTGCCATCGTTCCCATGCCAGTTGTTAGTACACCGACAAGGAGCAGGGCAGAGAGGTTGGCAATGCCACACCCCGGGACACTGGCGTGACATAACTAGCCAACTAACACTCTAAATATTTCTCTTGTATAACTCTCAAATTACTGTTCTATGACTCCTATCAAATAACAAGCTCTATTTTATGACTCTCTTGACTAACTTGCTCTTTCAAATCCTTCTCTATAATTTCTATTTGCTTGCGTTTCTCAAACTCCTACTGACTGCCCTCAAAGTGACCGGATTTCATTAACCTTTAATGCATGCAGTTTCAAAACAGCCATTCCGAAAAACGACACAGGTTGGAACTTGAAGGTGATTTTGTGACGTCTGAAGCTTCAAACGTCATTGGTCAGTAGAGCTCAGAAAACTGAACGGTGTTTCGGAGCATTTGATTTCAATCGTACTATCCCTACTTCACTGTGCATTTCAACCAAGTCCAAGACTCTCTGTAGGCCTCTGAAAGAGAATTGTATCAAGGCATAGATCTATGGAGGACCAAACCTGCCAAAATTAGTAATAAATGAATAAATAAATAAATAAATAAATGTCAATAAACATTTATACATAAAAATATAATAATAAATGTATTAATTAATATTATTTCCCTATTTATTTAATTCCTTGATAATTAATTTCTGTGTTGATTTATTTTTATATTAATTTCCATAATCTTATATTTCTGTATGCTTTTATGACTGTATTTATTTATTTATTCTTTTATTTCAATATGCCTTTTATGCCTATAGGCACCTCTGTGGTCAGGTCTTGACTGTGGTCCCAAGGCGCATAGAGATGCCTAGAGCCCCCAGCCAGGACCTGACAAATGCCAAGTGCTACATCCAGCAAAAACAAGGTACCATTCATGACCTGGCTAATACCATCCCAAAGGTGAAGCATGGTGGTGGGAGCCTCATGTTATAGGGATGATTCTCAGTGACAGGGACCGGAAAACTGGAAAAAATCCGGATTGAGCAAAATATGGAGATCTCCTTGAAGAATGATGCAGACTTCACAGGATCTCAGACTATGCTTAAAAATTCCTCGTCCATCAAGAAAACAACATGAAGCACACAGCCAGGACAATGCTGGTGTGGTTTCAGGACATATTTTTGAATGTCCATGAGTGGCCCAGTCAAAGCCTCCACTTGAACCTCTTGAAAAATGGGAGAAATAAATCCAGATCCAGATATGCAAAGCTAGTAGAGGTATACCCAAGGAAACTTCTACAAAGTAGTGAATAAAGAAAAATAGTGTATATTCTTTACAATAAATTGGTACACATTTCTAAATGTTTTTGGGTCTTCATTATGGGGTAGATTAAAAAAATAAATTATAATCAATTATACATTTAGACTACAACAAATGTAGGGCTCTAAATACCTGCTGAAACCACTGTATGTCTCATATAACCTATAGTAGTAACCTAATAGAGTGTTTGCTGCAACTGGGGCCTAGTAGAAGTGATGGTATGGTCACATTGGTGCTTTTCCACTGCATGGTACCAGCTCGACTCTACTCGCCTCTACCCGCTTTGGGAGCTTTTCCACTGCATGGTACCGACTCAACTCGGCTCGCCTCGCCTTTTTTGCTTTTCCACTGGCCAAAATTTAGGATAGTACCTGGAACCAGGTACTTTCATCAGTAGGGATGGGAATGGTCTGTCATGTAGCAGCCATACTGTACATACACTTTAACTCATGCGAGGTTACAATTCAATATTGAATTTGCCATAAATGAATTCTGTAAATTCAGCCACCCGTTCAACTGTTATTTAATCACGACTCAATAACACAGTGTAAATATTGTTATAGCCCTGATTCGTGGTCTGCACTGTTTGATTGTATTGTACTATACGCCATATGTTAGCCTTGCCATCTTTTAATTAAAACTGGACAACCTTTTAGCAAATGAACACCACCTACATGTGGTGCCTCTCATCCCGGAAGGTTCCCAGGATAAATATACTGTACATTCTTCTGTAATAAGAACAAGACCGTGCCGCTATGTTGCCTGCCATGACAAGAATTCAGCAGACACATCCATGGAACCTTTACAAATGCATGCACGCACACACATATACAAAGCTAAGTGCTGTATTGGGCCTGTAACTGAAAGGTGGCAAGTTCAAAATCCAGAGTAGTGGTGGTGGGGGGAACAGTTGATCCACTTAACCTCCCAGGGTCATTGTAAAAACAAAGTCAGATTCCTTGCCATTAAAAATCAAAATTTTTCATCAATCCAATAGCTGTGTGTTTGGACCAGAATGAACATAAACATTCCATATTCGACCTTTGACACATCCACATACGGCAATAACAACATCACAACAGCCTCATCCAAGGGTGACCTCCTTTCCTTGACACAGAAACATCATCCAGAGTTTAATGTTAGGTTGTCTTTTATCTCTGTGGTCCTATTAATCACCTTCCATGGAAATAGAATACTTAACAACCTTTTATAATGATGAGCTTGGGATGTCATCTAGAATGAGGTACTTTTTCTTTACACAGATTTCAATTTTAGGGAAAGGAAAGACAGCAGTTTTTTTTCCTTCTTTCTTTTTGCCATCTGGAACTTTAACAAGCTTTCTTTTTAAAGTTCCACTAGATTAATGGTGAGATAAGGCATGCGTCCAAAATGGTGGGGTTATAGATATCCTATTAAATTACAACTGTCAATTAGTACTCTAATTCTGCAATCTATGAACTAGGGTGCCATTTGGGAAACGCAAGATATGGAGAAAAAGTATGTTTCTGAGAACAAAGGGCTTTTTCTCTTTGTGAAGCTGTGACACTTCAATAACCGTCATACTGACTATTATCATCATTGTAATTGGGTGCCTTTGCAACCGGTTTTAGATATAGAAATTGTTTTTTGGTCACACTCAGAATGAACAAATTAGTATGCTTGTTTCAGTAGGGCATTCAAAAGTTCTTCATTAAAAGCATAAAGGATTATGGCATCTGGAAATAAAATATGCAGTTACTTGAATGGTCTTTACCATCTACGTACTGCATGACATGGAAGTTAAATGGTTTTTTTTCAGCACAGACAGTCCCTTATCTTGTTTATTTACATTTTAATCCCATTATTACTCCCCAATTTGATGATAACCAATTTGTTATTATTACCATGCTTCATCACAACAACTCCTATCAAAGTTGGGGATGTCAATGTCGAGATAAGTATGTTCTGAAGCACATCCAATTCCGTTGAAGTCCTCATCACTCTGGTTGTCTAGACCGGTATCTTCATGCTGCTGAAGAAACGCACTCCCCTGCATTCTACCTCGATCCAGCTCACATGCACACAAGCCGTCACAAGGAGTCGCTATAGCACAATGAGCCAAGGTCAACACGACACACAGATAAAATCTAATACCAGTCTGGATTTTTATATGAGCATGTATGCTTTTGAGAGTTATAGTGATATCGAATGTTTTGCATTAAATATAAGAGTGATTGAGCATTGATGTAACCAGGCTGTCCTAAATCCTTTTTGAGCCATCAACCTGTAAGAGTAGTTGTTATTAGAGAACATTGTACATTTCCTGTCTGTACGTTCTGTGCATTGTGATTTTACATCACCAGCACCGCTTACTGCTATCGTCTTCATACTATATTTACAGAGGCACATCATACAGCTCCTATAATCATCGTTGCCTCTAGATTAGGAAAAAGAATGTAGTGTTGCGAATTAATTTGATTTGTTGTGATGCTAGGTTGTTGTGTGTTGCTCTATTAAAGTGAAATAATATTATTTAAATAAAATATTCTAAAAACACAAACTTCATGTTCAAACACATACCACTCAGTACTTTCTGCAGTAGAAACTGAATGTTTTGGCCTTGTTTTATCAGACAACATTGCTTGAAATACTAGTCTTTTTTCTAAAGTAAATGGACTGTATACTCATTCTATGGTAACTCTAGTCAAAAATCTGAATTGGATTTACACAGATTAAAATGCACTTGACATGATGTTGCTGCTACTTGTAGACAAAATATAGGGTTATCATAAACAAAATCTACATACTATTATATACTATGGCTGGTAAGCATTCATATAAAATAAAGGGTTATGAGTGTTGATGTTCTGGACCTAAAGTAGATGTATACATTTACTATTTCACTATATAGTATTTTTCTGTATGCAGGGACTGAGCAAAGGTTTAAGTAAGGGTATAGTGCAGCTATTAAACGCACCTATTACGTTAACAACTTGAATGTTGTTTGATGTGATGAACATGGTCTCTTTAGATTCTGTGGGGAAGATGGCCGGTTGCTAAGGATAACAACAATGGCAAAGAATCTGTTCAGCTGGCAGAATATTTCTGTCAAGACTGACCTGTATTTTCTGCCGAAGGAGAACATTTTTTTTTACAATCTTGCCTGCACACTTCCTTGCCCTGGAGTCATGTAGGTCTTCGATGGAGGGCAGGTGGAAGCCAATTACATTTTGGAGGGTGTACAAAGCGTTTCCACTTCAGCAGACAGATGCAGATCCAAACCAGACAATGACTGAGGAGGTGAGGATGGACTCTACGATGAATGCGTTAAAGGTTGACTGGGAGTTTTCTTTCAAAGGGTGCAGCTGCAGGTGCTGTTTTCCTCTCACCTGAGGTTGTTGGTGAGGATAGTCTCAAGGAATTTTAATGATTCAGCCGAACTAACAGCGGAATCCTCAATAGGGAGAGGTTGAGGACATAGCAGTCCCCAAAGCGTGTTAGATATAAAAATAGATCCTTAAGCTTTAGATACTCTAGCGAGACCAGGTGTGGACATATAGTGAAACCACTTCATATGAGTTGAAACCTCAGCCAGCTCTACTTTGCTTTTGGTTTGATTGAGGATAGATACAAGTGTGCTGCTTCTCTTAATACTACAGAGAAAGACTCTGTCCATCTTCATTTCCTGCACATACTTCTAAACAAAGATGTTGATCCCTATTCTACACCCCCATGGTTCCCCGAAGTGCTACTCCTCCTCAGAAATGAGGAAGACAGAAGATCAGCAAAGTATAACAGAATGAAGAAACAGAAGATCTAAAGCCGCGACATGCCGTAGACAAAGAAGGGGCCTACAGTCAAGGATCTTGAGGCCAGTTCAGACCAAAAAGATGTCTCAGTAGAGATGTTCACTGAAAAACTAATATTACAATTGTACAGAATTGTGGTTGAACTGTACTTGTTACACATACATAGTCTTTAAGGGCCAGTTTCACAGACACGGATTAAGCCTAGTCTAGGACTAAAAAATCAAGTTCAATAGAAAACCATTGAGCTCCATTGAGCTTGTTCTTTTAGTCCTAGACTAGGCTTGATCTGTGTCTGCAAAACTGGCCGTATGTGTTATATATTGTTTTGATATTTTGTGTGGATCCCAGGAAGAGTAGCCGGTAGTACGGGCTGGACCCCTGTGATAAGGAAACTGGAGAAGCTTAAATTAGCCACAACAAGAAAGCAGCTTAGAAGAACGTAGGTTAAGCTGAAAAGCAAGCAAAGGAAGTAGCTAATATGAGAAAATGTATCTATGTTGTCAAGAGTGGACACACAGACATGTAAAAGCTCCTAAATCTGTGTCCGGATATGATGATGAAAGGATTTGTGTGACACCAAGAATAAGTCCTCCAAGCAAGACCTGCCCCCCCCCCAAAAAAAAAAAAAAGAATTAAGAGGCCTATTCTATGAAAACATCTTAAGTTTTTTTATGGATTACGGACAACGAGAGACCAGTAGACCCCAGTGCACTGATACTGTGCACTGATACTGTGATAAGAAAGCAAAAAACAGAGCCCACGCGGTGCAGTAATCTTAAGGGTCCTACACACCTCAGCTACTAAACATTTCAGTCCATGGTCCTCAGCAATTGGATCTCTCACCCTATAGTCAGCAAGAAGCAACTTCTAAAAGGTCCTGAGGAACCATCTAAGACTATGACTGAGCCCCTGAAAAGATAGGCCTACTAAGGATGGTGAGTCCAAAAACTAGATAAAGAGCCATGAATATGGAACACCCAAATCATGTGGACTTTCATAATGAGCAGTACGACATCTCTGTTCAGAAGTATGTGCAGGCAATGTAGATTTACAGAGGGTTTCTTTCTAGCTTCCTGGTTTGCGAGAAGCTGCAAGCATGTCCTCCACGGGATAAAATCAGTAGATTCCAAAGACACTGACGACCTAAGGGACTTGAAGTATAATGACAATGGAAAACCCCTGATAATATGCATACATTTTATGGGTTGAGAGTTTGTTGGTGACCCTAGAGTCTCAATGTCTTTTGGCCTCAATGTGATGTTGCACTCATTTTGTATTTTGTCTGTGTAGAGATTGCTCATGGACGGTGAACTCTGCTTGTCCGGCTTGTGTTTAACATTCCCCAGTTCTCCCATGTCAACCCACTCTTCCACACAGTCTACTTCCTTCCAGTTAAAGCTTAAATGCTCAAAAAAACCATGGTGCTTGCTTATGGAGCAGCAAGGGAAACCCAAACACCTTGTTCTGCCACATCTTCTGTCTTCGCCATCCCACACTTATGAGAGGCAGCTCTTGCTCAGTCCTGTCAAAGCTTTTCTCTGTCCTGGCAGCCCAATGGGGAAACCTACTTCTTTCCAAGTAAGAACAGCAGAGACATTTCAGATTTTCTTAAAACATTCCTGAAAGTGTTTTAAAGCTTTCAATGTGAAATAATGGACATTGGGGTTGTGTCATTTTCTTCTTGCACCGACATTTTCTACTGCACCGACAACAAACATATTGCTTTTGATTTTGATTTTTTATAGCGTAATTCACATTGCGTAGTGATTAGCTATTCAACTGTTATTGTATGGATGACCATCTAAAGTAATCTTTGTACAAGAGTACACTTCAGTTCAGTTAATAACCTTTCTGTTGCCCACAATATTTCAGCCAAAATGTAATGGCTGAGGTAAAAGTTGCATTTGGAAAATATACAGAGTTGACCTAAGCACCAGCAAGCCTTGTGGTCTTGTGGGAACATCCCCGATATTGTTATGTATTATTAACTTTTTCACCCCGGTTCAATTCCCCTCTCAGACTTTCCAATTTTTGTCATTCAGAAATATTTATCCACTCGGTACTTTTACAGCCATCGCACAACAATGTGCGATGGAGTTACACAATGTACGCTGTAGAGCGTGGTAAACAGTAACTTCACTTTGATGTGCAGCAATTTTAGCATTCCGGAGTGCAGCGAAACAAAGACAAAGAACAGTAACTGATGTTATGGGATTCTGCCTTGGCTTCTCTAGGGCTTTTGGAAGTTACAGCAAAGACGACACACCATTTTTTTTTAAAAAACAACAAAATTGACTCAAGATATTTGTCCATACGATAAAGCAGGTCTTTCATGTTCCAAAAATGACAATAACTAATTTTCGAACAAAACTGAAGTTACGGCCTTCTGCCTTTGCACGGCAGTAAACACTTATCATGTCCAACACTATCCGCTGTTTAAATAGCGTAATGGTTAAACATACAATGGATCAAAACCAGCCAAGGACAACAACATTCATCCTTTCTAATTGTGAGCCTGCTGAACTAGGCTTGCCTGGTTCCTTTTCTGGTTTATCAGATACTGTTGCTTTAGATACCAGTCTCCTTTCAGAACTACTGTAGGTAGACAGAATGCACATTCTACATACAAACAATAGTTTTTCCAAAATTGTTTTACCTTTGGATTGCTATATGCCTAAGGCAAAACAAGACCCTATGGTATAAAGGCAAATTCAGTGATATTCAGACACCTTAAGGGTCATTTTTTAAGGATACAAGTAAAACGTTTTCTTTTCCTGGTGTGAAAAACAACTGATCTACCAAATACTTTACCAGTTGAAGGGGGGTCATTTTGCTCAGTTAATACACAACTGTTCAGCAAATTGTTACATTAAGAGCTTGCCCTTACATTGTTCCCATGGTAACTGAGTAGGCGCCATGACACACAAGTGCTCTGGATTTGGTACTTTGATTCTGTCATGTACTATATCCATGAATCCAATCAAGGTGAGTGCAAAATAGGCCATTACTAACCCCGCAGCGTGGTGGGTCCCCAGGGGCATTCCATTCCTACTTACAGCGCCTTCAGAAAGATCTCAGACCACATACTTTTCTCCACATTTTGCAGTGTTATGGATTATTTTATAATTTATAAAATATGATTTTCCTCATAATTATACACACAATACTTCAAAATGGAAAATGAAAACTTATTTTAGAAAGGTTTGCCAATTTATTGAAAATAAAAAACAGTTCTCATGTACGTAAGTATTGCCATCACACTCCAAATATACTTAGCTCATAACTTGATAGAAATCCACATGAGACAAATTAATTTGATTGCAAATGGTTTATATAAGGCCCATCACCTAAAAGAACAGGTCCAAGGAATCTCTGTAGACCTCTAAGATGTTATTGTGTAGAGGTACAGATGTGGGAAAGGATATATAAAAAATTGCTATGCATTAATAGTTCCTAGAAGCAAGGTGGGCTTCAATATTGTCAAATGGAAAAAGTTTGGAAGCAGCAAGACTCTTTTTAGAGCTGGTGTCCGGTGTAAGTGTTTGAGGTCCCAATATGAACAAAAAGAAAGCGGGACAGTGGATAAAACAAGCCGGCAGGTGCTCGGTATTATGCCTGAATACCTGTTACTTATGGGCGGGGCTGCTACCCTACTCCAGAACTGCCACACACCTTCCCCCTCAGGACGGGCCGAGAGGGCTGCAAGCCAGACGGGTACCCCTGGTCGTATCAGCACATCTGAGTTTCCATGCCTTGAGCTGGCCCTGTAGATGACACGGTAAGAGAAAGGCCATCCACTGAAGGGGTGTGGTCCATGACCAGACAGAACCTCCGGCCCAACAGGTAGTACCATAGATAGTCGAAGGCCCACTTAATGGCTACAACCTCTTTCTCTTTCTTGGTCGCGTAACGGATCTTCCGGTCGCTGAGATTCCTACTGATGTGCAGGACCAGTCTCTTGGCCTCCCCACCTCCCTGTGCCAGGACAGCCCCGTCTCAGAGGTCTCCCCCTGCACTACGAACTCTTGGGAGAAGTCTGGAAACTGAAGGACGGGTTCAGAGCACAACACCTGCTTCAAGCTCTGGAGGGCAAGCTCTGCCTCTGGGGACCACGGGACCTTCACTTGGATGTTCTTCTCGGTCAGGTTAGTTAAGGAGGTGGCTATTGCTACAAAGTCTGGGATGAGTGCTGTGCTCTCCTAATTTTTTCCGGAGCTGTATACTCATGCTCACACTCCGACTTGGGAAGGGACCCCACCAGGTCCATGGCAATCCTCTCAAACGGGGTCTATATAATGGGGAGAGGTATCAAAGGGTTACGGTGATGGGGCTTGGGTGCCGCGCACTGCCACTGATCACATGTACAGCAGTACAGTGAGGGAAACAATTATTTGATCCCCTGCTGATTTTGTACGTTTGCCCACTGACAAAGAAATGATCAGTCTATAATTATAATGGTAGGTTTATTTGAACAGTGAGAGACAGAATAACAACAAAAAAATCCAGAAAAACGCATGTCAAAAATGTTATAAATTGATTTGCATTTTAATGAGTGAAATAAGTATTCGAATTATTTCACACTTGGCCGCGTGTTTTGGGTCATTGTCATCACTCACTGTACTTAGCCAAGTGTTGTGTGACCCGTGGCCAGTAGAAACATTGCAACATCTGATTCACCGCCTTGTCTCGTGCTAGATGGTCCCGTGAAATGTGGCTGTGGGTGAGTTGTAATACAGTTTCTCAGTAAGACTGGGGAACCACTAAAAACTAATTGAAAACTTAAAACTTTTAAAAACTCTTCTCCTCTTTACCACCTAGTATAAAACACCCCGCTTGATCACATAGTAGGAAGGAGAGTACTCATCAGCTATGTCGATAGGCTTTCCCTCAGTGACTTTGACTTTTCTCATTGCCTGGCGGAGATCTGGGTCCAGGTGTTGGGCTTTACCAAATTGCTCCGTCAGTTTGAGGGGAACACTGCCCGGACTCATCAGAGACACAGGGGGGCGGTTCATCGCCCACGAATGTGTTCTCTTTGGCAAAGCCCTCCCATGACGACTCCGCCGTGGTCTCCCGTAACAGCTGTTTTTAACAGCCATTGCCACTGTATATCTTCCTCAGTCTCTGTGGAGGAAGACTGTACGGCAATCCTCTGCCACATTTCATGTGCCCTTTTTCTTTTCACCCTTCTATTAGTGCGGTGCCATGGGTTCTCTTCTGCCGAGTGTGCCAGGGCCTGCCTCGTCGTGGGGTAGGTGTGTTTTGGAGGTTGTTTTTCCTTATTGGTTTTACTGGTACGGGGCGTTCTAGGTAGGAGCATAAGTCGTAAATCTTGGCCCAATAGCATAAATCTTGGCCCAATAGCACCAGCACTTTCAAGGCTTCCACCAACCCTGCCTTTACCTCACCTGCACCCCTGGGTGTGGTGATTTTAACTGGTAAGGTCAGGTACACCTGAGCATCTCCATGTACGCATGACACACAAATCTTTTCCTCTTGGTGTACGAGGTCCTCTGCTATGTCCCTCTGTATCAGTGTTACAGTGCATCCTAGGTCAACCACTGCTGTAAAATCTCTATTCCCAATTGCTATGGGGATTACCTTTAAATCCCTAGGGAGCTCACATAGGACTTCATCAATAACCAGGGTTTCCACTATATGTTCTACTTCCTTTCCTAGGTCTAGCTAATTCTTGGTTACTCAGATACTACAGACTATGTAATTGAGCTCTAACCGGCTCTTCCCATTGGTAAGTCCACTGATGGAAGCGGTTGGCCTTATTCCGAGGTGTAATCTGATATCTCACCAGTATTAATGTTTTTAGCTTCTCATAATCAGCCGCGTTGTCAAGATGTAGGTCACAATACGCCAACTTGGCTATTCCCGTCAATAGAGGTGGGAGGACTCCAGCCCATCCCTCTGTCGGCTGCCGTTCCTGGGACATGGTGCGTTCAAATACAACAAAATAGGCCTTGATATCATCCTCCTTAGTCAGTTGAGGGAGGACTGTATGAAAGGCCATCCTTTGCAGCCTGTCTTCTGCCGAACGTCGGGTAATTTTCTGCCTGAGTAGATCCGTACTCACCTTCTGTGCTAGCGTGTAGGCCATCCGCTGACTGGTGATCTCTTTGCTCATTTCCCCTCAAAATAAATTAAATATTTAATTCTACAAAAATCCAAAAAAGAAGGGGGTAGTTGTCAACTTAAAAGGCACATCCACTTAAAGTGCCAGCATCCTCCACCGTTGTAAACGTTTGAGATTCCAACGAGAAAAAAACAAAGCGGGACAGTGGATTGAACAAGTCAGAAAACAAGAGTTTTCATCAGGGATTATTCCTGTGGGAAAAACAGTGATAACAAAAATACTCTCCAAAGGAGAGACATGAGACGTAAAATAAGAAAATACAAACAAAAAAAATAAATACAAACACTACTAAACCATAACCCGCGTCCATTCTCCTGCCACACCGGCCAAACTTAGTTACCTGGCCACAAAGAACCCAATGGCCACTCTAACAGAGCTTCAGAGTTTCTCTGCAGAGATGGAAGAACTTGGCAGAAGGACAACCATCTCTGCAGCACTCCATCAATCAGGTATTTACGGTGGAGTGGCTGGATGGAAGTAAGAGTAAAATCCATAAGACATGCAACCTGAAGGACTTTGAGAGCATGGGAAAAGATGATCTGGTCTGATGAATACAACATCAAACAATTAGGTCTGAATGTACCTTGTTTCCGCTAGACAAAGTGGTTCGTCTAGCAGAAACAAGGTACCGCTCATCACCAGGCTAATACCATCCCTACGGTGAAGCATGATTCTGGGAGCATCATGCTATGGGGATGCTTCTCAGCAGCAGAGACAGAGATTGGTTATGATTGAGGGAAGGATGAAAGAAAACTTGATCCAGAGTGAAAATTACCTCAGACTGGCCCTAAGATTCATCTTTCAACAACACAAACCCGAAGCAAACAGCCAAGACAACACTGGTGAGGCTTTTGGACAATTGTAAATGTCCTTGAGTGACCCAGCCAAATACCAGACTTTAAGGTGCACTATGCACGTTTATACGCCACCTATCGGAAGTGAGTTGAATAACGGTTCTATAACTCCATTAGGATCTGACACTATCATAACTAACTACGAGCATACTGACTGGTCTGAAGCAGTGTCACCTCCAACCGTCGACGCTGGATCAATGAACACAGACTTTCGTTGATGGGCCTTTTCCATAATTACGGAACACAGAATAAACAAAGTAAACAGCCAAATCCATCAAAACATCATCTGGGCTATCTATTGTGTTAGATGCACTGCCAAATTTCAGAGACTCATTCATGGCTAGCTAGCAAACATGAAACCATAATCATGCTAGCTAGCAAAAAGGCAATGCGATTGCTTCTTCCGAGCAATAGTTGCTTATGCATTAGGTTTGGTTATGTTATTTTCCAGCAGGAAATGGAATCAATGAGTGTCTGCTCAGACACATAATTTAGCTAGCTAATGTTAGCTCATCGTCTCAACCAAAGAAAATTTGGAGAAACCTTCCTAAAACATATCTGCACTCATACAAATAAAATAAACAAGAACATTGAATGATTTTCTATGTCGTATAGTTGTTTCTCTGTCATCATCAATCTAGTATTACACAGAGCTTTCCTTGACTCTCTCACCAACTAGCTAAATTAATCTAATGTAACCTTAATTGTCAAGTAGAAAGGTAGCCAACTCAGCGTCACTGTTCATACAAACTTCAGCTCTCGCCATCAAATAAATGCCAAATCCTAATTTACCCTCGTTTTACTTCGTGTTTTATCTGATGCTAGCATTGCTTCCATATATTTGAGTTTCTGGAGCACTTGGTGTAAATGAACCCAAACAAAGCTTGTCATTGGCCTTCACCTCACACACCTCCAAGGAAGTACACAAACGTCCCAAACTGTCTACATTTTATTTGCAACAAGGAAGAATTGGAGGAACTGCCATTATTCAGATGTTCAAAGCTGGTAGAGGCTTACTCAAGAAGACTTGAACCTATGATTTCTGCGCTCCTACGCAGTTCAAAATGAAGCGTCTGAGTTAGGGCTGTCCAACAATTCAAATAATTAATGGTGATTAATCTCAATCTTTTATGGTTATCCTTGATGAATCACAATTTTAGAATTGTTCAAATTTGGCCCTAATTATACACTCTTCTGTTTCGTTTGCATTTTGTTTAAGACAGTATGTTTTGTTGTAAACTATGGACAGTTCTTGACTTGAAAATAAATACAGGAGCTGTACAGGAGCTGTCTTTTCTTCAAATTGGTCCAGGGTGTGTCACTGCGAAGGAAGTAGTACACAGCGTTGCACAAGATCTTTCAGTTTCATGGTAATTTCTCTCATGGAATACCCTTAATTTCTCAGAACAAGTATAGACCGATGAGTTTCAGAAGAAAGTTCTTTGAACTGGCCATTTTTAGCCTGTAATCGAACCCTCAAATGCTGATGCTCCAGATAATCAACTAGTCTACAGGAGGCCAGTTTCATTGCTTCTTTAATCAGCACAACAGTTTTCAGCTGTGCTAACATAATTGCAAAAGGGTTTAGATAAACTTAGATTAGCAAACACAACGTGCCATTGGAACACAGGACTGATGTTTGCTAATAATGGGCCTCTGCACACCTATGTAGATATTTCATTGAAAATCAGCTGTTTCCAGCAGTTGTATAATGGTAATTTACAGCATTAACAATGTCTACACTGCATTTCTGATCAATTTGATGTTATTTTAATGGACAAAAAATTTGCTTTTCTTTTGAAAACAAGGAAATTTCTAATTGACCCCAAACTTTTGAACGATAGTGTGTATATACACAGACAACAACATATTTTACAACCCATACTCATTCAACATCAAAAGCAATATTTTGACCTCTGTTCACATCCAAAGACCCCCAAGACTTACCCTCTCCCACTTAGATGTTTCTCTGCCTCCCATCTCTATGGCTGGCATCATGCAATAGCCATCTGTTTGGATTGAGGAGGTCATCTTTTGGATGATTATGTTTTTGCTTTTGGGGGCTAAGTGCTCTGCTCTCAGCTTCTCTGGCTTCACTTTTTGTCATAATAAACAGTGTCCTTAGACACATCAAACAGGCTACCGAATTACCATAAGTCTCATCATTCAAATACTATGCAAATAAGTGTCAAAACAGCCAGCAATCCTGCATATTTTGCATTCTTATTTTGAGTGTTGCATACAGCTTGCTGTAGAGATATGTTGAATATGTTGCAGAAAAGCATGAGGTTTGTGAACCTGTTCTGACAGACAGATTACTTTATAGCTAATGATTATGACATGATTACAAATTATGCTGCCTATTGTTATTAACAATATTGATGCAGAATGGCTGCTAGATCAAATCTATGAGCTGGCAAGAAGAAAAACATATTTTGATCTGTCCCTGAGCAAGGCAGCTAGGGGAGCATGTGTAGTATGGTATAGTATGTGTAGTTCTTATATCAGATAATATATCTGAAGTAATACTACAGTTTGCTCAATTTCTGTTAATGTAGGGAAAGACAACACTTAATGTGTTGTCTAAATTGCAATAACATTAACATTAACATTTTTTATGTATCATATAGCCTAGTGTACTAGGACTATTTCAATTTGTTGTGTAAGTGTAGGGTTAAATCAAACATGAAAAACGTCTGAGGCAGCTTGATGAGTGTTTGGGAACACCTAACCTACATACAGCTAAATTAATGAAATTCCAACAAGATTCAGTATTCAGTCCAATAAACAACATGTTCTAGATTTACTCAAACATGTATTATATTGGAAAAAAGTCAGGTAGGTCCCTCCTACTTGATATCACCAACATTCACGTTCTTAAAATGAGGTTCAGGTGAGCAAAATAAATTACAATAATAACCAAGAAATGTATCTTCATTTATAAAATTGATTATCTGGAAATGGTGATTAACCAATTGCAGAAGCTTGTTAGAAAGATTCTGAAGATGTAATCTGCGTCATAACATCTGACATAGACACTGGTGGGTGAAGAGTGTTTTGTACAGATGGGGCTGACTACAAAACTGTGTAAAAACCATCATTGCCCACCACCAAGTAATTTGCCTTTCCATTCCCATTTTTAAAGCACTCTGTAAGCAACAACCTTCATATCACAAATGTTTCTCCCTATGAACAGCAAAGCTAGGAAGACAATTCGTCACTCACCTACTGTATAACTGTACCAGTGCTTTATTAATTGCTGGTCATTAGGTCCCTCTGACCGAGGCCTCTTCTTCCAGTAGATGTTTGCACATGTAAGAACATTTCAAGAATGCTGAGTTTATGAGGGCTGTAAAGTAATTGTCACTGGCCATACAAAGTTTAGTACGCTCGTGGGCCAACGCCATCTCATTAACGGACATTTCTAGATTTGAGAGGCATAAGAAGATCTCACCACACATACTCGTCATCAGTAGGCATCGCTTATAGGTGCACCTCCTGTCCCCAGATGTCCAGATTTGGGCCTCAGTTGTTGAGCCTGCTCTATCTCTCTCTATTGTCCTCCATCTGTTGAAGCTCCTCATGTGTGTACTGAAATCGGCATCAGTCTGCATAACAGGAAGAAACATTTAAAAATAGGTACACAATATACACTCTAGCTAGGGTCCTACACATTAGCCTACTCAGAATTGAATAATGGTGTGGTAATAGCTTATGGTGTTAATATATTGGCGGTTACATGCATTTTTTTCATGAGCAGCAGTGAGAATTACACCTCAATATTTATATGATTTGCAAAAACAAATGCAAGTTCAAAAATCTTGCTGGTTTACAATACAAAAGTTCCCCCATGGTTCAACAATGTATTTTGTCACTGAGTCAAAGCTAGCAAAAAACAATAGCTTGAGAACGTCATTTACAGTGCTGCACACTTCCTAAACACGCACACGGGTACCTCACGTGCAGCACTGAGAAAAGATTAACCTTGCACATGCACTTCAAAAAAATCAGCCAAACGTATACATAATGAAGTATAGCGGTGTTAATAAATTTTTCAGTGACACATTTTTGTTTGTACATCTACAGACCTGCACCATGATACCGAGAGCTTTGCAGCATATAAAAGGTCGATTTGAGTCTTTTTGGAGCCTTTGTTCGTGTTTTTGGTATGCCCTGATATCTTCTGAATGGTGCTCAGAAAAGAAAAGTAGGTTAAGCAAAACTGATTGTAATTAGACAAGGTAGTAAACCTTAGCTTTTTGCCCGACCGCGTAAGCAGACATTCAAGAGCGAATGTCTCTTTACTGACTGAGTGACTGACTGACTGACTACTAGGGGTGGGCGGATCGATGCCAAAATATCGATACTACGTTTCGTTTTTGAAGATCGATTCTAGTGTCAATAGGATCGATACCAGTTTCAGTTTCTCTTTTAAGTTGTACCCATTTCATCAGAGAGTATAACTATCAATGTGCAAACAACGTTCAGTTGTCATTGACACATCTTAAGTACTTCTCCAGTTTCACTGCTGTTGCTTGTTACGGTGCACAAACAACGAACTTTTGATGGATCGTTCGCAAACGATTCGTTCTATTTGAACGAATCTTTTTGGTGATTCATGATTCATCTCAGTAGGATCTTCGGATCTTCGAATCTCGTTCACCGGAAGGAACGATGGACGAAATAAACGGTGATCCGTGGCTCTTTGGGATCTTCGAATCTCGTTCACAGGAATGAACGATGATCCACAGATCTCCGAATCTTGTTCACCAGAAGGAGCGATGATCGATGATCCATGGCTCTTTCGGATTTCCGAATCTTGTTCCCCGGAAGGAACGATGAACCACGGATCTTCCAATCTCTTTCACCGGAAGGAACAATGAACGAATTGAACGATGATCCACGGATCTTCGAATTTTGTTCACCCAGAAGGAACGATGAAGAAAATAAACGATGATCTTTAGGCACTTTGGATCACCTGAGAACGATGGAAGGCGAACGACTAATGAGGGAATAAGTCTTTCAATCTTTCTGATCAGATTTATGAATAAACCTTTGCTCAAGGTCCTTTTCATCCCACAATCACCGGAAGGAATGACAGTGACTAAGGAGAAGATAGCATAGGTCTTTTAATCTTTTGGATCTTCGAGTCTCTCATTTATTATCATCCTTAATGTTCCAAAGTAAGAAACGTTAGCTACAATAAATTAGGACAGTAGGCTGTTATTCAGCTGTCAAGTGATGATGTTATGTACATGTCTATTGGTAATAGCCTACTGTAACTGTCAGGACTCGATTAAACTGATCAAATTTATTAATAAACTTTTTCTCATGGTTCTTTTCATCCCGCAATCACCGGAAGGAATGACAGTGACTAAGGAGAAGATAGCATAAGTCTTTTAATCTTTTGGATCTCCAAGTCTCTCATTTCGTGTCAGCCTAATAGACCAAAAAAAGGTAATAAGATAGATAATTCGGTCTATTATCATCTATTAGATTAAAATAGTAGTATTAGTACATTTTAAAAGTTGTAATGATAGGATAAATATCATTACATTTAAAATGAACTTGTATTACTATTTTCTAATGTTTTCTTTCAATCTAAATTGATCCTTGATCTTGCCTCTTGATTTTGACTCTGGACAATGAGTTGCGCTTGTGCGTTTTTTAATGAGTAATTCATTTTTAAATCTAATAATACACATAATGAACATGTAAAACAAGATATGGTGTCACATGTACTGTTAGTTACAGTCCTACGGTGCCTTCTTATTCCCATCTTTATAACAAGTGTCGCCCGACTCTGACGGTTATTTGAGGGAGTGCTGTGCCGGGACAGGATGCTGGGGGGACTGACTCAAATGAACGATTCGTTCTCTTTACTTATTCGAAAAGATCCGGATCAATAAAGTGAGTCGAACTTCTCATCACTACAATGAACATACGCGTCGCGCACGCAATAGTGATGGTTATTCCGAATCACTAATTGAACTGAATCATTCAATACAGTTATTTGAAAAGATTCGGATCATTTGAATCACCGATTCATTTCATGATTATTTTTGTCCAAGCTCTTAATTCCATCTCTATATCGTGGGGGGACATTGTTGTTTACTATAATAGCACTATGTTTAATGACTCACAAAAATAGTAGACGAATGTTACCGAATTAACCTTGTTTATTTTTTTTAAACAATTACCAAATGATTCAGTCTACAGAAAATAATATCACAAGCAAATGTAGTAGGCCGCCATGAACATCAGCAACAAAAAGGTTATCAAATTCACCGTGCATGTTTGGTTTCTGTAGTTAAGGAGTATGCACATCTTAAGCTGTAATGAAAAACCAATGCTATTATATCCGTACAATTCATACTTGTTTCCTGCATAGTCGGAGGCACTCTGGTACTTACTACAGGAACACCACCACAGGTTTCAGAATTGGCTAAAGTTGTAGTTATGGATGCTTCATTGAGAGCCATTTAACCCTTGTATGGTGTTCAGGTCTGTGGGACCCGTTTTCATTTTTTATCAAAAGAAAAATGATACAATTAATTATTTTTTCAAACTCAGACTCATTGGCCTTGGCTCATTTTCTGTGAAGAATATACAGCTCCGGAAAAAATGAAGAGACCATTGCACCTTTTTCTTTCCTTTCCAAAAAAGTTGAAAAGTAAAGTTTTGAGTGAGGAACAGAAGCGTTCAATTTGCAGTGGTCTCTTAATTTTAACCCTTCTGTTCCTCACTCAAAACCTTCCTTTTCGACTTTTTTGGAAAGGAAAGAAAAAGGTGCAGTGGTCTCTTAATTTTTTCCGGAGCTGTATATCAGGACACATTTTCAATGACCAGACACTGTACAGCCCCCCTACACATTTATATTACATTCAGGATGTTCTGGTCCACTGGACCCGGGTCTAATAAAAGTGTGGAAATTGTAGGTCCGGTGTACCTTCACTCTGTTCTCCTCCTGTCCGGGCCTGCTGTTAGTATATGTGTGTGTGTGTGTGTGTGTGTGTGTGTGTGTGTGTGAGTTTTGTGTTTCTGCCCCTGCTGTTCCAGCACAAAGTTGCAAAACAGTCGCAAAATTCAAGCATCAACACTGTCTGCTCTCACATTCCCGCACATTTTGCCCTCTGTCTTGCGGGAACCAATCTTTATTTTCTCATACTCTATCCCAGCTGCAAATTTGGGGCGGGACACAATAAATGTAGCTTTGCCAGTGTGGTTCCTTATTACAACTGATCAAGATGGCCAAAAGATTCTCTGTTCAGAGGGCCTTGCAATTGATTTTGGAAGAGAGAGAAGCCTTTGATGATGATGTAGAGGAAGAGGTTTCAGAATGTGAGGATTAGATTTCTGAAAATTCAGAGTCTGACAGTGACTTTGAAGAAGAGGATGAGATTGAGCATCAGCTAGTTCCCAAATGAAGATGAACCACAGGACCAGCCCGTCAGCAGCCAGCCCCAGAACCAGCCCGTCAGCAGCCAGCCCCAGAACCAGCCCGTCAGCAGTCAGCCCCAGGACCAGCCTGTCAGCAGCCAGCCCCAGGACAAGCCCGTCAGCAGCCAGCCCCATGACAAGCCCGTCAGCAGCCAGCTCCAGAACCAGCCCATCAGCAGCCAGCTCCAGGACCAGCCCGTCAGCAGCTAGCAAGTGAAGAAATATGGATGTCAAAAAACTGTGAAATTGAATGGTCTTCTTGCCCAAGAAATGAGCCACCCCGCATGGCTGCCAATGTGATAAGAATGCAACCAGGGCCAACATGGATGGCAGTTACTCATGTGCAGGACATCAAGCCTTCTTTTGAGCATTTCATCCCAGATTCCATCCAAAAAATTATTCTGGATTGCACTAATTTAGAAGGAAGGCGTGTTTTTGGAGAGAGGTGGAAGGAGATGGACCAAACCCATTTACATGCCTACTCTGTGGTTCTTATCCTTGCTGGAGTTTTCAGGTCCCAAGGGGAATCCACAGAATCCCTGTGGGATGCAGAAACTGGCAGAGAACTTTTCCATGCAATAGTGTCTCTGGAAAACTTCCACATAATTTCCAGGATTATCCGCTTTGATAACCGAGATGACAGACCAGCTCAACGGCAGAGAGACAAGCTAGCTGCCATCAGGACAGTTTGGGACAAGTGGGTGCACCGCCTCTCCCTGTTTTACAACCCTGGGGCTAATGTCACCATTGATGGGCAGCTGATGCCATTTAGGGGCCGCTGCTCCTTTAGGCATTATATACCATCTAAAGCTGCAAAATATGGTATAAAGATCTGGGCTGCCTGTGATGCCACTTCCATATATGCTTGGAACTTACAAGTCTGCACAGGGAAACCTGATGGAGGGGCCCCTGAGAAAAATCAAGGAATGAGAGATGTCCTGGACATGACTCAGGAACTCAGTGGACACAACATAACATGCAACAATTTTTTTACCTCGCACAAGCTGGGACAGAAGCTCCTAAAGAGGAAGCTGACCATGGTGGGAACGATACGGAAAAACACGTCTGAGCTCCCACCCCAACTGCTGACTACAAAGAACAGGCCAAGTCTTCCAGGTTTGTGTACACAGCTGACACGTCCCTGGTATCCTATGTGCCAAAGAAAGGCAGAGATGTGGTACTCATGAGTACACTGCACAGGGATGGGAGAATCTGTGGCCAGGAACATCAAAAACCAGAGATCATCATTGATTATAATGCCACAAAAGGAGGGATGGACAACATGGACAAGCTGGTGACTGCCTACAGCTGCAAAAGGAGGACCCTACACTGGTCACTGGTGATATTCTTTGACATATTGGACATCTCAGCGTTCAACACCTTTGTCATCTGGATGGCACTGAACCCAGAGTGGAACAGAGGGAAGCTCCAGAGGAGACGCCTCTTTCCCGAGGATCTGGGAAAGGCACTGGTGAGACCTCAAATCCAGAGAAGACAACATGTTCCAAGAACCCCAGCTTCTGTAGCCATCATGAGGAGGATTCAGGAGGAGAATGCTGGTGCCCCATCCACCCGACCTAGCGAGAGAGAGAGGTGTTAATAAAATTCCTGATCTTTTCATGATTCTAGGTGGCGGCCAGCAGCAACAAAAAGAAGCGCTGTGAAGTGTGTGGACCCAAGATGGACAGAAAAACACAATATACATGCATCAAATGCAAGAAGTACATATGCAACACACACACAGTAAAACTCTGCCCCTCATGTGTTGTATAGGCTGGTATGAAAAGGCAATGTGTTTAATGGGGCTGATTTGTTGTCTAGTCTGACATGGTTACTGTATGTGTTCAGCTTGTGTTGTGTAACCTGACCTGAATGGGTTAAATTTCTAATGAAGTTCAAATAAATAAAAATCAATAGTTATGAAAAACCTTGCTTCATTTGTAAATTTGTTGAATTTTTTTCCACTCATATCTTGATTATAATTGATTTTTTTTTATTACATTTTATTAAAAATCAAACCAAAAACGAGTAGCACTTTAGTTCATAAATGTGATCTAACAAAGGTAAAGGGCAAATATTAACCATATATACTGTTTATATTGCTTGAAATTGGGATGAAATAAACATATATTGAATATTTTAACATAAAATTGTTTGATTGTGTTGAATTAAAAACCCAAAATGCAGCGGGTCCACCAGACCCACAAACACTGGCTGAATAACAAAAATATGAATACCACACAAGGGTTAAAAATGTTCAATAACTTAGAGATTATAGCTTGGTTTATGTGTCATACATGTTAAAACTGAAGAGGAGGTGGAGGTCTTCACGGATACATACGAAGTCCGATTATGCGAGATCCGATCCGTTGTCCGACTTGGTTGGATACAACATTACGTAGTTGACTGTCGAATCAAGCTCGGTTGCCATGTTTCTTGGATCGGTGTGAAAAAATACCGACAATATTCAAAATTATATCATAAGAAGAAAATATCCTGAAAATATTTTAAAACATCCTATCATTCAAAATGGCTAGTCTTTGCAGTTGGATAAAGACAGGTTATTTGAGCGTTCATCGCTCTTCACAGCATGTGTGGTTTGAGGTTCTACTAAACTTGCAAATAAATGCCTATATTCCGCGGTTCAGGTAGCCAATTTCATAAATATTTCAAGGGAGATATGCGATCAGATGCTTTTATGTTAGGAGGCTTGCTGGTTAGGACTGTTGTAAAGAAATCGCAATCGCATGATATCCAACGCGGCTGATTGTGTGAGAGGTGACGACTCATTTCAGAAGCTCCGCGACTCTAGAGTGCAGTAGGCCCCTAATTATTCCAAACTATATAATAAATCGCACACGCACGGTTACAGACCTAAATTTGTGCACAGGCCATTTAACGGATGTGCTTAAGCAGCCTACTGTATTTAACAAATAAATTAAAGCTCATAATTTAGCGGAAGACAAGACAGCGCATTTTGGCAATAAGGGTTATATCTGCAGACCGCAAGTCGGGGGTGTTACTTAATATGGGGGTTCCTGAATATTAAGTTACGCCCACTGAATATTAAGTTACGCCCACTGATGTTCGCCATTGGTCAGTTTAAATGGGGGTTCCTGAATATTAAGGTACGCCCACTGATGTTCGCCAATGGTCAGTTTGGGGACATCCTGGTTTGACACGGTTCGACGCTAGGTGTCATGTATGGGTATGACGTCATTACGTGGCGTGTACTAATGGAGGAAGAAGAGTTAACTAACATTACAACTTTATCTCAGAGTCCATGTGATTTCATTCAATATCTTTTGTCAAGATATAACAATAGGTCCAATACCATTTAATTGTATTTTGTTTCAGGATTAAAGTTGTTTGATAACATACAATTGTAATATATAAAATTGAAGATTGAAGTGTCTCTAAAAATAGTTTCAACATATTACACAAATGTGAACATGCTGTGTAAGGTACATTGTGCGGTGGACCTGTGAGCAACAACTTCAATGTCAGCTAAACTGTTCGGAATCATTGTAATGGTTTCTCCTTCCTTTGACTTGCACTGTTCAATTGAACAGCATTGTTCTAGAAAGCTGAAACTGGAAGTGTTGAATTTTCTATTGCCTGTTGCAGAAAGGTGGCAAGTTTCAATTTGCATCACGCAGAGGTAAGGTCAACATCTGTTTACAGAAATATTAATTTTTCTGGGGGTGCCTGTAACAAGCACATTTTTCATTCTAGTGTAATGACAATGGACTTAACATTGTTGGTAGGAATATAAGTGTCTTGGAATTGATTATCTGTGGTCTAATTTAACCCTGATCCTAAAAGTTGATTCAATAGCATAAATTACAAGTAGAACAGGTCCAAAAGAACACAACAGACATTACTGAAAGTAAATTAATGTAGCCCAAAATCTTAAAGTTAATGGCATATCCTAAAAATACAAAATTAAATGATATGCCAGGTAGACAATTAAACATTTAATCACCCGATCAAATATTCAAAACATTACATTCCAACACAGACAAAACTAAACTGTTTCTTTATGTACTGTGTATTCAGCTTTGCCCAGATTCTGTAGGCTTTGGTTTCATCCTATCATGTTGTACAGCCAGGTGAACACTTCCAAAACACTGTCCAGTTTACTCTTGCTAAACAACTGATGTTTCTTGTCTCTTTGTCTCATCAAACTATATTGTTTTCTGGATCTTGTCATTTTTGTTGTGTGGAAACCAGCATTAGCTGATGGTTTAAAGACAGCTAATAGGTATCCTCATCCACAAAAATAATTAACAGAGAAGCTCAAAATTATCACTAAGTCCTCTTTTGTCTATTTCATCCATGAATGTTTCAGTGTCTATAAAATTATTAAACAAAAACATAAATGGGGTTGAGAGCTTCTTGTTCGTCCTCTAGAGTTGAGGCCTCTCTGTACCCGGTCTCGGAAGAAGCCCGTGTTGGCATTAACCCAGGCAACAGCATCCCCCAGGTCAACAACGCATCTTGGAAACTGAAATGAAAGATCACAACAATCACATAGAAGTAGAGGTGTACAAAGTACAAAATAAAAGTACTCAACTGGGTTCGGCTGTGTTCACCACTTTAGGGAAGTATCTAATTAAGATACAAGTAACCAGGTAAAGGGAGTTCAAAACAAATCAGTGATCAATAAAATAAAAAGGAAGAGTGTAAATTATCAATTAAGGTCATTGGTTAGTTCTGAACTCTGTTTAGGTAATTTAGCACATCCTTAGCAACTTCACAAAACTGGCGAACACAGCCAAATACTTCTACTACTTACTTTTTATACCATTGCATAGAAGATGGCCATGACAAATTATTATTTTGTTTATATTTCTAAATAGTGACAACATAGTGTATATGAAGCTAAAAAATAAATGGATCTTGCCTGCTTGCATATTGTGACAGGTGCATCATGCATCTTTAGCTAGTTATAACGTACCCTAATTGACTAGAGCTGGTTAACAAGTAGCCTACCTCGTCGCGTAGCTAGCTATCTTTAAATGTAGCTATAAGGGTTGTCATGTTTTCTGTGGTCTGTCACTAGCAAGCTATTCGAAGCTAATCTCAGATTCAAAGAATTTAGTAGATAAGCGATCTTACTGAACACGTTAACTATACCACAGTGAGGGAAAAAATTATTTGATCCCCTGCTGATTTTGTACATTTGCCCACTGACAAAGAAATTATTTGTCTATAATTTTAATGGTAGGTTTATTTGAACAGTGAGAGACAGAAAAACAACAAAAAAAATCCAGAAAAACGCATGTCAAAAATGTTATAAATTGATTTGCATTTTAATGAGTGAAATAAGTATTTGATCCCCTCTCAATCAGAAAGATTTCTGGCTCCCAGGTGTCTTTTATACAGGTAATGAGCTGAGATTAGGAGCACACTCTTAATCCCATAGAAAATCTGTGGAGGGAGCTGAAGGTTCAAGTTGCCAAATGTCAGCCTCGAAACCTTAATAACTTAGAGAAGATCTGCAAAGTGGAGTGGGACAAAATCCCTCCTGAGATGTGTGCAAACCTGGTGGCCAACTACAAGAAACGTCTGACCTATGTGATTGCCAACAAAGGTTTTGCCACCAAGTACTAAGTCATGTTTTGCAGAGGGGTCGAATAATTATTTCACTCATTAAAATGCAAATCAATTTATAACATATTTGACATGCGTTTTTCTGGATTTTTTTGTTATTTTGTTATTCTGTCTCTTACTGTTCAAATAAACCTACCATTAAAATTATAAACTGATCATTTCTTTGTCAGTGGGCAAACGTACAAAATCAGCAGGGGATCAAATCATTTTTTCCCTCACTGTAGCTAGTGGTTGTCAAATGGAAGCACTTACCAAAATATTCATCATTGACCCAGTAATTCTTCCTTTATAAACGCATGCACTAAATCAAAAACAACTCACCAATGGAAACCGTCAATGGGCGTAACTTAATATTAAGGAACCCCCATATTAAGTTATGCCCCCGACTTGCGGTCTGCAGATATATCCTCTTCCATTTTGGAGAAAGATGCGTAGTGCGTCCTTACACAGACCACTTGTCTCTACGTTTTAAATTAAAGATAACATTCTAAAAATGCAACATAGGCTAAATCATGTATTTGGCCGGACAAACTATAACAAAAGCATGATAAATGTAAACATTTACTGTCGAATTCCATGGGTGATTTGAATAGGATGTTCAGGGATACAGGTCGGCTCAGATGTAGGCTACATTTCAGATCCGCGAAAGACCTCTTACAAGAGGCTAACATATTGGCTTCCACAACTATTTTTGAAATTATAGTTATTCAGTGGATTGTGACATCTGACAAGCGTTAAGCATGGGTTATAAAAGAGTTTACATTCCGACTTCACAGCGGCCTAAAGCTCTGTGATTCTCTTGCGCAAAGTGATTCATTGATTGAACAAATCTTCTAGAGCAGTGATTCAGGACACCCAGTTCACTGAAAAGATTTGTTCAAAAAGAACAAATCGTTCATGATTCGCACATCACTAGCACGCAAAGTGGACCCCAATTGAAACGTATCTAAATTACTTATTTTAATGGAATTTAAAACAATAAACCTGAAATATGGAAATATGTAGTCTGTCATAGGCTATAGACGTAATCATTTTGTTATTTTACCTAGGTGATTCCCCAAGAGCTCTGGATATTACAAGAAACTCTCCCCAATATGAAAGTACATAAGCCACGTTTAATAATAAAAACTATCGGTATTGGTATCGATAGAGGTGATTCTGGCCCTGTATTACTTGGTATCGGATTGAACCCAACATGGTATCGCACACCCCTACTGACTACACGTTGTTAAATAGTGTAGTGGTTAGAGACCCAGACTGCCATGTAGGCAACTGGTGTTCAATCCTCGCCATGCACAACAAATTATGCATTAGGTTTTGCTCAAGATAGAAAAACATCTCTGGCCACAAGCTTCAATAGCTATGTTATAGTAAGCCTAAAATAAAACTGTTTACGGTTATATTGCAACTATTTCTGGTGGATTTTCAAAGTACACATCGTGCGTGCTTTTTGGGGTAATATAGACCACAACCCCTTGCGCAGTAAAAGAGGAGGGGCTTCCATGATTCTCTCATCTTTTCACTAGACGTAAAAGTCAGTTATCACCTATATTGATAGTTATTGTATCTATGTCATTCACGATCTAAAGAAAAATGAACGTTGTTGTGCCATGAAATGAAATAGCTTTGGCAGTGTAAAGTTCATCTTCAGTCTCGCTAGCAATTGCTCAATTCTTATGACTATTCCAAGTAATAAGTAGATACAAGTAGGCCTACTACTGGCTAATTAGCTTTTAAAAGTTCATAGATGCTATTTGTGGTAGAAGTAAACTTAGTAAAAAACGTTAGTCAGTTTAACACAATGCTTAATGGTGTCTTGCTAAATACTCAAACTTGGCGTGATGTTAAAGCGTGACAAAATGATCTAATGTCGGGACGCAATTTTATGATGAGGTAGTATGTCCCAATCGGTCCCAATACTGGCATACTAGCTTACTATATATAAAACAGTAGGTACTTTACCATCACTGGTGAAGTGTATGTTATGTTTAGTTTACAACAGACCATCTGTTTATCCGTAGACAGGAAGTCACATTCATTCAAAGCGCAACAGTAATTAGCCAATGGGCTTACAGTACTGGGATGTGTATTCCAGGTTGGGATGTCTATAAATAGAGGACAACCGGAAGTTTCTTGGAGATTGAGTTGAGATTGAGCGAGATGACAGAGTCTGTAACATCATGAACAATGGACTATTAAATGCTGCAATAAATAATTGAATTACTCTCTCCCTTGACGACCAGATACGCGATCATTATTTCAACCACTATATGAAACGGCTGATTTCTAACAACTCCATAGTGTAAATTTGTGAAGTTTCCCTCGATCAAAACAGGTCCTTTACATCAAGGCTGCAGCAAGAATGTGGTCAGATATACAGTTGTGCTCAAAAGTTTGCATACCCTTGGAGAATTGGTAATATATGTAACATTTGTAAAGAAAACATGAGTGAGCAGGCAAAACACGTCTTTTATTTCTTATGGGATTCACATTCAACTGAAGAATGGCACAATCATAAAACAAAATATGGCAACAAAGAAAAAAATTAATGGACCCTTGTTCAAAAGTCTGCATACTCTTACTTCTTAATACTGTGTATTGCCCCCTTTAGCATCAATGACAGCGTGCAGGCTTTTGTAATAGTTGTCTATGGGGCCGCAAATTCTTGCAGGTGGTATAGCTGCCCATTCGTCAACTCGACCATGCAGCTCATTTTTGTTCAAGTATTGTCGTGTTGTGCTCCTTGATACAACCACACTGTCTTTTCCAGAGCAGCCTGTATTTCTCCTGAGGTTACCTGTGGGTTTTTCTTTGTATCCCAAACAATTCTTCTGGCAGTTTTGGCTAAAATCTTTCTTGGTCGACCTGACCTTGGCTTAGTATCAAGAGATCACTTCTTAATAAGTGATTGAACTGAACTGACTGGCATTTGCAAGGCTCTGTATATCTTTTTATATCCTTTTCCATCTTTATTAAGTTCCATTACCTTGTTAGGCAGGTCTTTTGTAGACAGTTCTTTTCTGCTCCCCATGGCTCAGTATCTAGCCTGCGCAGTGCATCCACGTGAGAGCTAACAAACTCATTGACTATTTAAACACAGACACTAACTGCAATTTAAAAAGACGCAGGTGTGGGAAATTCACCTTTACTTGCCATTTTCAATGACAAAATGTCACAATTTCTGCCAGGGTATGCAAACCTATGAGCACAACTGTATTCACATACAAATCTTGTCTTATTTACTGCAGACCCTTGAGAACCAGGCTGGCAGCAATTTGCTTTGCACACCTCAAACATCACATACAAATATTTCCTTCAGAACGTCCATACATAACAAGCCATCCAAACAGTCAGTGAATCAATATTCACAATAGGTGCCAACAATTAAGCAGAGCGTGGCCTGGGAGAAGGACATCAAGTCAGGAGTTAAAGTAGATGAGCACTCATGACGCGAGCCCACTTTCCAGTGGAAACATTCCAGTGCCACTGAATTTGAACTATGCCACGTCGCCCCCGCGTCCTTCCTTCCTGCCAGGCAAACCTCCACAGGGAAAATGCTGGGCATTTAATGGCAGAACCCCAACCCATCCGATAGCACCCTGAAATAATCACAACGGGTGATTCATGTCACACATTCAGTAGATATAACATCAAGGATTGATTGGAAGTTTGTCACACTGAGTCCTCATTTCTTTTTCTTATTAGCGTATTCCATCTAGTTCCAGATTATAAGGAGGTGAGACAAGTGCAACCACAGACAGCTGTCTCCAATGACAGGTGCAGACACATCACCAAGTAATCTTGGTGATGAAAAATACGATGTACAAATGCTTAATTCTAGTCCATTATTATAACTGAATGAAATTCTAATTCTAAATCTTTCCACTGGAGTGATTGTTTTTCTTTTTTACTAAAATTACTTCTATGTGTGCATTGACATCCAGGTTCTGTACCTCAACTATTACAAAGCTATATTTACATTCACCAGTATACTCGCCAGCAGATTTATATTCAACAAGCAAGTTTAATGAGCACCCTTGTATTTATTATTCGTTCTTCAGAATTAGTTGTCAGGTTCAAAGGGATTTGAGATGAGAGGGAGTATCCCACCTTATTGAAGCTCCTACTACACAGCAGAAATGCCAGCGTTACCCCACAAAGCTGTTGTTGTGTAACTTCTATTAAGAACGGTCATTTTGGTCTGGGTCATTGATTACATTTAACACTTAGCTCTGTGAAGTAATTATGAATTCTAATTCTAGAAGGCTTAAGTCACCAAGTCATAAAACGGTTCTGCCCTATGCTCACAAAGTGGAATCTATGGTTGAGGATTACTCTTTTAAATCCCCAGATTAGAACAAATTGCATTAAATGTATTCAATATAGTGGAGCACTACAGTACCAAGGATGCCTTGGTCAAATTGTGAAGCATTGTATATAGTAATAAAGAAGCAAGGTCTATGGGAAACCTTATGATAGAAGTCAACTTTTTTTGAAGGTCTATCCCATTCTTTTCCATAATTTTTCATGTTTTTATTAGAGTCTGTGTAAAAGACGGGGTTACAGGGTCAGCAGCTGTACCTGTTCAACCACACAGGCCACATTTTTGCCATATTCTACTTCGACCACACAGTTATTTAGCCTTTCATTATGCAGAGCAGATTGGAGTATGAGCATAAAAGGCTGAACAACAACATAGTAAAGAAAAAAGCATTTTTTTTTATCTACACTACATGACTTGTGTTTTTGAAGGTCATTTTTTATTCACACACATGCTGTGGCATGGGCATAATCTCAAACCTTTCGTGGCAGTAAAGCATTAAATTAGTGATTTGAGTGCAAACTACCCCATTCCAAATATCAGTTTGTACTGAGCCAAGAGCCAGCATTCAAGCAGAGATATCTCACGCTGCTTCTTCTGGATGCCTGTCTTATGCTAATATATTCCCCCCTCTCAGATACGGGCCGCTTTGAACAGATTCCCGGCTATGTTTGCGGAGTGATGCAGAGAAATACTATGGTACTTTTGGCAAATCTCCCATTGCTGAGTAAGCTGAAGCTTTCCAGTCGACCGGCCTCCAATTCAATCCTGCAGAGATTGCTCCAAGCTTTATCTGCTCTAAACAGCAACCAAAATTACACAATCAACAATGAAAAAAGGTTTGCTTAAAATATAATCTGGGCAGCATTACATTATAGCCTGTACATTTTATTACTACTCAAAAAACAATTAGGCCATTTGTTTGGTTAATATCTAAACTCTGCTGCTGATACAAAGTCAAATCTTTTAACACATAAGGACAAGGAGAAAAAAAGGTATAGCTAATAAATTGATTAAGATTGGCTTTGATTGTCTGAGAAATTGACAGGATCTACAGATTACTGTGTGGGGAGTGGTGAGGTGGTGTTTGCTCTCCATCCCCTGACATCCTCCTTCACACAATTACCGAATAACATTTGCCATTTAGATTCCCAGTCGTGTTCGGAGACCTTAATAGAAATTGTTGTGGAGAGGATAGAATAAAATGCTCCGGCTCCAGATTTGAGAAGAGCTCAGTCAATAAAAAAAAGGCCTAAATGGGCCTCATTTACTATCAGTGGCTGCAGGCTGCTCCGTTTTCCCTGCTTCATTACTCTGTTCTTTGGAGTCTGTCCGTGGTACTAGAGCCCAGGAAATACAATGTGCAAAACAAGGAAACAACAGAAGTCACCAGATGTTGAAGGGATTTTTGTTGGAAAAAGTGCATGAAGAAAGTGTTAGGGGAGTTCTTTTCTGATAACAGATGTTCGAGAATGCTTAATTCAACAGAGTTCAGACATCCCTTATTAAGTTTGAATGACTTAATTTGTGGAGATAGATTCAGCTTTTAATGCAAAAAGTATAGGTATGAAATGCTCTTACTTACTGTACTGTATATTGTTTTAATGATCTGAAACATATCATCTATCAACGGTAATGAAGAGCTCACTCTTTATGCATAGCATATTTTCATTTGTAAGCATTAAGCATCAACTCATTAATTAGTGTGGATGGTAATATTTATTAACACAATCGTCAACATTTACATATTAGTCATTCTGCTGACAATCTTATCCAGAACGATTTAAACAAATTAATAATTTCATACACTTAGTAACAACTATACAAGGGATGAAAAAGTGTAAGCTTGGTTATTATAGGTTGCCATAATGATATGAGGACCAGATTGAAGGGAATTTGACCATAGGAAATATCTCACTGTATTAGACGACAGAGTGTGTGGTTGGATCGTATGCACCCAAACTCATTCTATGAACTTAAAATCTTCAACGTGTATGCCCAAATCCCATCAGGCCACAGCAGTCCATCCTCTGTAGTCCCTCTCTTCAGTCTGGTTCTCCTCTGTTGCCAAGTGTCCTGTCTAATAGCTAATTGCTAGCCTCAATACCTGCAGTGCTAAACTGTACACAATATGATGGATGACGTATATTTTCTGATGTAATGTTATCAGTTTTGAATTCAGCTTTTCCTATTTTCAGTTTCCAGGCCAGCCAGTCTTCACTTCTGGGAACCTAGAGGCTTGCTTCAGTCAACAATTGATATGCTTCAGTCAACAATTCAAATTCAGAGGTATTGGCTCTAAATATCACTTGATATAATTTGATGTGTTATTTTTGAGGTAATGAATACATGCTCCTAAGTGTCTAAACATTTACGTCCAGTCCTATCCCATAACACTATGTAGGACTGTTAAAATAAACCTGGACTCGTTTTTGCTGAACAGACAATTTTCTGGGGATGGATGGCTTACAATTTAGAGTCCCTGGCGTATCAGTGGGTCAATGCTTAATAATAATTTGCTAATGACTTAAAATATTGTTTTACAATCCGCCCTCAGTGAGAACAGAATGCCCCATCAGGTTTTTAATGCTGCACATATTTAGGATACAGTAAATGTCTGTTGTGATTCAGCATTACTATGTGTCTGAACCAACTGAGCATTGTCCCAGTGATGACGCATCTATTTTCTCCATAGCTGGCGGACATTTGTGAACTTTGTCAGCATCTCGCAAAACATGTAAATATATGTAAAACCTGAATTAATAACAGCTCTCCATAGCACAATAGCACCATTTAAGATCCCAAAGGATCTGGGTTTAAAAAAAAAACTGCTGAGTAATTTATAGTATTATTCAACACCAGACCCAGACTGACATTTATACCCTTGTAATACTCTGATTATCCCCATGTGTTTAGGTACATATTTTATGTTGGGCATCATTGCACTGCATCCATCTCAGTAATTAATTACCTGCCGTGGTGTCTACCTAATTTTACTGTGGTAACCTTGAGTCAATCACTGTAGTATCTACCCACTTGTTTTGAGAAAGTTTAGCTATCATAGGAACAAGAAGATTCAGCTGGATCCTTTTTCCGGGTGGTTCTGTGATATTGAGGCACTATACTCGCAAACTCTTATCTGAGTCACTGTCCTGGTAACAGAAAGTATTTTTTCTGTTGCCACTTTTTTTCTCAGTCGTTTCTGTTGTGTGCAGCGTACAGCGTGGATTCAGAGCAGATTCTAGCTTGATGTACTGATTAACATGTTAGCATTATTAATGCAATTATACTGAGTGAAGTTTCCGTTGATGTGCCAGATGAATTCACTTTTAGAAGTCTATGGAAAGTCAAAGTTTATGGAAAGGTTACACTACTTGCTTGTCGTTTAGATTCTTCTGGTTTAAAGCATAATAAAATCTACATCACCGGCAATGCCTGCAGAAGAGGGTGAAGATTTTCAAATCAAACTGTTGCTATTTCAGAGGAATTAAATTTAGATTAGCTGATAAATGCCTAGTAAGTCCCTAACCTGTTGATCTGAATACAGAGTTGGTTAGTGTGCCTACAAAAACTCAAGACATTACTGCAAGTTGGGCCTATTTTCTAGTGTGAAACGTATTCCTAGTGGAGTGTGACACATGGGTTGAGTAGAATTAGCATTTACTGGAGGAATGGCAATATAATGTAATTTTCAAAAAGTAGTTGAAAGTTTAAAGGGTCCTGCAGCTGACATTGTGAGGTTTCTGAAGACCTTGAGTACTGTTAAAGTTTACATGACAGCCCTTGAAACTGCATTCAGAACAACTGAAAGAACACCTGATCTGCGATTCAGAAATACTTTTTAGAGCAAAAGAGCAAAACTATGCGTTAAGACTGGAGAAGTTGCATATCGTATATGCAAAGGGGGGAATTGAGCTGTCTGAGATTAATCACATATGCACCTCGTACGTTGTAAGAGGAATTGTCAAAAGACATGGTTGCTTTTCACTTTCCCATGACCTACAAGCTGTGTAAACCGCCCACCTTTTCTGAGCTGCTGCATGAGGTACTTTAGGAAGAAGATCACACTGAAGATAGAAAAGCTGCAAAGAGTATTGTGACGCCATCAGCCGTCATTCCAATTGCTAATGTTGAAGCTAACACAAAGTCAGAGCTGAAAGGCCTCCAAACTGAAATGACACACCTTGTGTCTGCCACAGTCACTGCCAATAAGTCTGACACATCCAAGCAGATGTCAGATTTAACTGAAAGTGAGAAAGAACAAAGCTGATCCACGACAATATTTGTCAAATGGTGATAACAGATCCATCTACTTCTCATACAACCTCAGGGAGGATGAACACTTCATACGTGAATATGAGCGTAAAGAAAATCTAAAGAAAGTAAACAAATGCTCAAAAAGGTCATTGGGAAACTACAGAGGGACCCAGTGAAGGAAGGGCCTGGCGTCCTGATGATAATGCTACATACATCTCTAGTGCTGTGTTCTCCATACAGATTCAGGGCATTTATGTGAAAGCTTTGATAGATAGTGGGTCTCAGATTACTCTGCTTTATTGATCCTTTGTTGACAATATTTGCAACATCTGCCATTAATACCTATAAAAACATATGGGGCCTTAGCTCAGAGAAAATACCCTTATGATGGCTATCCAGAATATGACAATACTTATGGTTTACTTAGGGATCATTTCTATCATTTCTATGTCCATGTATGAAAACAGATTTTGAAGAATATTGTGCAAGGTGATGGGTCTTGTCTGTATGGATTTCCTGTCCATTGAAACTGATTCCAGTAACATAGCAAATGTTCTGGTTATTACTGAACACTATACCAGATATGCTCAAGCTTTTCCAACAAAGGAACAGAGTTTTGAATGTAGCAAAGGTTTTGTGAGAGAAATCCACAGGGATCCAGGAAAATACTTTAAGAAATGCCTGATTCACAAGTTACATTACTCCTCATCATCTTCTTGGTGATCCTCAACCAAAGAGTTTGAACAGAACATTGTTGGACATGCTGGGTACACTGGATCCAAAGAGAAAGAACAGTCCTTATTACCTAACATTTGGTAGCTAAGAGAGATTACCCATTCATGTATTTTGGGGGGTTTTGGTTAATAACTCATCTGAGAAGAAATGAAGTATGTTTCCAACCAGATGAAGGAATTGCAAGCTGCATATAAACTTGCTGGATCTTCTGTCATAATGTTGTAGGAAGGACGCAGGCAAGGAGAGGATGGAAGACTTAAAAGAACTAAGACAAAAACAACAACAACTTTACATAGCAACAAAATACAACTAATGACCAACAACATACACCAGGGAAGGAGGAACCTAAATAGGGACAGTGAATAGGAACACAGATGGGGCAATAAAGATGAACAGGTGCTCCAAATGAGGGAAAGAGGGCACTGGATCTCACTGGCACGGCAGGACGTCACATCTGATTACAAACAAACACATTTTCTGAGCACAATTAATTTTTGCAGTTAAAAAGCAGTGTGTGATGACTTATTGCACATGCAAAGTAATTTTTTACTTTGTTTTAATGTACAGAATAAAAATAGAAATATATGTGTGCATCCATAACTTCAGCAACAAAAACTGCAGCGTCAAATAGCCAAGAGCTTGCAAATACCGTGCAAATAGGGTACTCTGGAACACATGAACACGTTTTATGGATATAGGAGAAGATCCTTTTATTTGTCAAATAGCAACCAAGCATATTGCTCATCATTTCATCAGATAAATGCGCTCGATTGTCTAATTATCCAAAGAGTGTCCTATCACCTTCTGTGAGGTGGCTAATGCACAGATTCTTACTAATATATACAGTAAAAATACAGTTTAGCAAAGAACTACAAAATTACCTCATTGGCTCATTGCATAGTTTGTTTTGGGTACAGCTGATATCTTAGTGAAGGATAATTTAGCCTTGATAGTGTTTGAATTTGTGCTAAAATGGATGCTTTACTTTCTGTTAAATGTTGCATGTGATTTCATGAGAAAGTAAGAGTGACTACACTTTGGTAGGGCATAAATATATTTAACCTCTGTAGGCATGTCTACTCTGTTGTTTTGTCCTGCAGTTATTGATCAAACTGAAGGGGTAGAAATGTCAGTGATTTCATTGTCGTTCAGCTCAGGCTGGCCTTTAGTTTAAATCCTATTAAGGAGTAACAGAGCATTTTCCTGTCTGTCATCAAGACAAAATGTCAGATAAAATTGGCACCTTTGCACCAAGTACAGAGAGAATTCAAATGAGGTAATCAAACATTTAAGGGAACTAGAAACTTGACTTTTTCGGCTCACAGGGCTGATACTTACCATTCATTTCATGTTCAGCTTAACCCCAAGACTATCTTTTCTGAAAGATAGAGTCCATGTGACTGTCTGGGTATCAAACCTGGCTCATCTTTGCACATCAAAGGTGCCTTAGCCCCTTGAGCAAAAGCCATGAAAGTATGTTTTGTCTTTAGTAATTTGTTTATATTTCTGGTAAACTCGCTGAAATATTGTATTTCACACTGATTCCTCTCAAAGCAAGTCCAGTTAATACTTTGCGACTAACAGCAGTATTGCATTATATTTTTTTTCTGGTACGTTCCAGCTGGTTGACAAGTAAGTAGATGTTTGCACCTGGGAGCGTGTAACCTACTTTCTACTTGTTCAACAATTCCTGATACTAACATAAATCGACATTAAACAATCGTACTCCTTATAACGCTATTGCTACATTTTATTTGAATACGTTCTACTGTATATGAATAAAAGAAGTGTAAATACCATAAGTATTGCATGAGGTACACACCCCGCTTTGAAGGCTTTTGTACAGTTAGTTGGTTTACTGCCCCCCCCATCACCCACCCCGAAGCATTGTTCCTGGCTGTTTTAAATTGCCTCCCATCATTGTTGTAGGGAGGGAGCTGTAGCTGAGCACTTGGAGTCGTATTCACTCAGGCCTATCTTAATTGAGATCTCTTTAGAGCCCTGTAGAAACTATCGAATCTCATCTCTTTGGCAGTCAATGCCTTTTCAAAATAAAGTGTAGTCAGACCTAAATTAATACAAAAGTATTAAAGGAGAAGGGGGAGAAGAAGATGGAATAAAGCCTCAAGACAAGCTAAGACCTGATTAAGACAAGCTTCTAAGATTGCTTGATCTTGTCAGATCCTTCCGTTGACTTATATGGCTACTTTTAGAATTACTGTTCTCTGGAATCTTGCCGGTTGACTGAAACAAAATCTTGCTGAAACATCCTTTGATACATTTTACCAGGGTTATATGGCACACATGTAAATCGAAATCTATAGGGCCACTAGCCACTATAGAGCACTGTTGTGATCTAAACGTGGATATTTCAAATAACATTTTTCACATGTGGTTTAATATCTGCTGTGTTGGTCTGTAAAACTTGTCTATTTTCCAAAAACAGATTATTTCGATGTCTATAACTATCATTGATACGAGAAAGTCATGTCATGATATTGTTTAATCCTCCCTAGTCCTTTTAAAAGGAAAGAAAGTTACTGGAAGAACTGCTTTAGTAAAACTGTGTAGGATAGTAACTGTAGAAAGTGACCACAGTAAAGGTGAAAACAGTGACTGTAGCCCAGTAATAGTTGTACATGTAATGTTAATAGCAGTGGAAGAGTAGTAGTTGTAGCAGTACCGATTTTTAAGTCCTAACATGGTGGTGATGAGTAGGGCTGTTTTACTGTTGTTTAATCAAAATGCTTGAGCAGACTTTTGATTATGAATTGGACGCTAAACCCTAATCTCTATGCCTACCAGAACTGGATTATATCCCCTTCAGAATTGCAGGATTTTTAAAATATTATTTCCAAAATGAACTGAGCAATGTTTATTTCTTCAGCTTTTAGACACAGAAATGTTCACTCCAATGTTTGTGGCCTACTGCAAGATGGTAATTTTGTGTAGCTATGTATTTTTTTAACAGCCATTGACAAATTTAAGAAGGTCAACAACCTTTTGCCTCGTTTCATTTGTGTGTTCTCTGACCTTCCATGTTGATAGACTAAGGCAGCAGTCCAATCACATGGTTCCCTTTCAGTCGGTTACTTTGGTGCCACACGAGGAAGGTGCATATGCATGCATATCAGTGATGACAAATACAATCAATCACGCCTGATAAAGCCACATAGTTGGAAAACTAGCCAGGCGCAAAAAATAAAGCCTTGTAGAAAAACATTTTTTTAAATGTGGATTGTCTGAACCCAGTCTCTGCAATTGCAACTCAATATTTGAAGCATGGAGACATGGTCAAGAGGTTTAGTTGCTGCTCAACCAAACATTAGAATGCGGTAAGACGCGTGTTCTAAGCGACTTTGACCGTGGCATGATTGTTGTTACCAGATGTAGTAATTCCAGCATCTAAGAATGTCTATTCCCCTATTGTCACTCATAATATACATAGCAAATTTTGTCATAAGCACAACATGACATACAAATCAACATTGGAATGTCAGCCAGAAATAAAGGACAAACAAACCATGTCTTTACTATTGCTGTTTTGATTTGATTAATGTGGTCATATAATTCAAATGCATCTAGTTCCCAGGTTTGTCAGCAGTGGATCATATTTCAACATTTATATTTACATCTAGTTATCTGTGAATATACATGTAATTCACTCTACCATAGTCAACATGTCATATATTGTGCCATTCATTTTAGTTGGGTGGCTTTTGACAAAAAGACTGTCTCTGCCCCTGCTACAGGCATTCAAATGTAACAGGGCTGTCTTAAAAGCTTCATACTAGGTCAGTCTACATTGCCAAAGGCAAAAAAGCCCCCTAACGTAGAGGATCTAATCAAACCTAACGGATGTCTGTGTCTCTCTTGGGTGAGGAAGCAGCAAAAACAGTTCACCCAGTTGACATACAAGAATCTGTGATAGAAAAGATAAAACACCACAATAAATTCTCTCTTTAATTAGTAGATGAGTCTAGAATTCCACAGTTGATGGTTTATGCAAGATGCATCTGATAATGATATCGAGGTGAAATTCTCTTTTTGTAACAATCTGGAAACAGCAACCAGGGGAGAGGATGTTTACAACGTGATTTGAAAAACCTGCAGTTTGACTGGGCAAATTGTGTTGGGATTTGCACTGATGGTGCCAGAAGCATGACTGGTTGCAGCTAGGGATTCATTGCTCTTATTCTCAGAGCGGTGCCCAATGTGAACTTGACACATTGTATTCTGTACAGGGAGGCATTGGCCAAAGAAGTCCAACCTATCCTAGGGGCTGTTTTTGACTCAACTGTAAAGGGGTGGGAATATGATCACAGAAGACACCTCTTAAAATGAGGCTGTTCAGGGAGCTTTGCAAGGAGATGTGATAGAACTATGACCCTGCACTTTCATTGTGAGATCAGGTGGTTGTCCACAGGCAGGTTCCTGAAGATGCTGTGGGAATCGAGAGAGGAGGTTCTGGCCGCTAGAGAAAGAGGACAGTGACCTTGCAGACCTGTGCCCTGACAAACTATGGCTGACTAAACTAGCTTATCTGGTGATGTTTTCATAAAGCTAAATAAACTGAATAAACGCCTCCAGGGAAAGGAATAAAACATTATGGACCTTGAGCTTGCCCTTGCCTGAAGGTCTGAGGAAATGAATGAAAAAGTTGAGGGAATTAATAAAAAAGTCGAGGGAATGGATTATTATTATTTTTTTAATATGATGCCTAAAGGACTCGGTAGGAAGAGGCTGAATCTACTGAGCATAAATATGACAAGACTACCAACAATTTAGGAAATGTAAACCCCTATAAAACATTTTCCCAATACTGTTTTTAATATCATTAGCATTTTTCTGCTTTTGTATGGTGAAAATCTTAATAATGTCTACATATTTGTCTGAGATTTTGCAAATAACTAACTCTTTCTTAAATCTCCCTTTTTGGGCTGGTTGTGTAATAAGTTGGTATTAAATGTATTATACATAAGTAGAATCACTATCATACCTCAGATAGTCATAGAATTTTAAGTTTGAAAGCAAGTGGTTTCAATGACATATACAATTTTCAGGGACCTGTTTTGATTCGGCATTGACACTTTTACAACCACCGGCAAAAAAGCAAAAGTAATGGGATTAATCTTTTAAGGATGAAAAAAGTTTTAATATTCAACAACTCAGACTCATGACACACGTGGCAAGGTCATCATGGATAACGAAGGCAAATCCGGCTGCATGGTGTCAACCAATGCATCCCTCCCAGATGAACTCAACACATTCTTTGCTCGCTTCGAGGCAGATAACACTGAGCCAACCAGGAAAGCATTTGCTGCTCCTAAATAACCAGAGGCTCTTGCCAGAGGCTGACATGAAGGACACCTTCAAAAGAATGAACACTCACATTGCCACTGGTTCAGATGGCATTCCAGGTAGGGTCTTCATGGTGTTTGCCAGTCATCTGACAGGTGTCTTTACGGACATCTTCATGGACATCACAGGCTGTAGTCTCCACCTGCTTCAAAGAGACCACCATCATCCCAGAGCCCAAGACACACTAGCCTGTGCAATACCTCAGGACTGGCAACAGCAGCCCAGCTTTCCCTGTTCTCCCTTGAGTGTGTGGCTTTGCGTGACACACAATCCATTAAAATGTTTTCCAACTACAGTACGCTTGTAGGCCTGACGATGAACAACAATTGATCATCTTACAGCAAATAGGTAAACAAAGGTTATGAGCAGGGGTGAAAATCCTTTTGCTTTTGTTTTTCCCTTTCAACTGGTTTGCAATTAAGACTAAGACAATTAGTGACCGTAATTAGCTAATCAAGTACAGTACATAGAAGAAGCATAAATGTAATGACTTTGACATTTGTGGTATAGATTGTCAGCAATGTTAAGCTCCTTTTGCGTCCACACAATCAGGGACTTGCACCATCAATGCCACTTAAGATGTCAAGTGTGTTCAACAGTGACTGTATTCCCTGAGGCAACTACAGAAACTGAAGAAGTCACCTTGGGTCCACTCCAAATACTATTTCTGATGTCAGATAAATCAGGTGGTCTTAGCCGCCAGCAAGTCCTGTATTGCAATAACAGCACCGTAACTACATCAACATTCAATGTTGCCTTGTTTAAGTGTCTAGCCGTTGGCAGAATGCGCTTACAACATAAGGTCTGGCATTGCAGGGGACCCTTTCTGCAAATATCTAGGGACCCCAGCATGCAGAACCTTGTCTGCAAATATCTAGAGGCCTCAGCATGCAGGACCCTGTCTGGAAATATCTGGGGCAGTAATGATCAATTGCTAGCTCGCAGCTAATAAAGTATCTTGTGAAACAATTCTGAAGTACCTGCAGTTTTCATGTTTCACCACAAAATCTCATGAACAAATCTCACTAATAATAGACACTGCAGACTCTGAATTGCTAAATAATCAATGCAACAGTGATATTGTACCACCCCTGTTTAGCTGCTATTGGCCTCCAAAGCTAAATGTATCAAGCACATGAATTTTCAACATGTTGCTTACTCTGTCGGTCTGTGTTTGTGGTGCGTGTGTTTTAACTTAAACTGGTAGGAGCAACCAAGCTTGCGGGTGCCTCGGTGCAGACTTCATACTTCACCACCAATGTAAAGAGAGTGTGTGTGTGAAAGAGTAGGCCAATAGTGATCTCTTCTGTAGGGATCCGTTAACTCTAGGTCCAATATGGGTAAGTGGATGGAGTTTAACAATTGAGCTGGATAGCTGTCTGTCCTTTGGAAGCCAAACAAATTCAGTATGAAATTTTCATCCGGTAGGTTAATGCACTGGTTTTGTTGACAAAACATGCTTGGTTCTTTTAGGAATTATAATGTTACATAATCTCATGCTTTACTCTGGACAAACTGTTGCATGTATCTTTGGTTACTAGTATGAAGATATGTTTTAAGTATCCAAAAAGCATTAAAATCTATCATTCACTGTACTTTTTATTGTAATTATGTGAGTGGATATGACTAAAATATGCTCCCAATGCAACTTTATAGTAAGCCCATCACAAGCTGTAGCAGCTACCAATAAAAGTCTATCCTCTTCCCCAAACCTTCTTAAATCTGCAAGTGATTGTCACAATGGTGTAGGGAGTGGAGACAGACGCAGGAAATACGGTAAGGGTTTTTATTTCCCAACTCAAAGCATGTCAAAATAACTGACTGGGCAAGCCAAAAGTAAAGTGAGGTGTAAAGCCTCCAAAACAGAACACGCGGATGAAGCCGGAATGATAGCAATACACACACACAATTCTCGTACTCACTGCACGGTGACATGGAAATAATAGCCAACACGGCACTGGGGAAACAGGGCCATACATAGAGGTGTCATGATCAGTGAGAATGGGAAACAGGTGTGTGACAATATGGGGATAGTCCGGGGTGAAGGTGATTAGCCGGAACAGTGGTTCCTAGAAGGCTGGTGACGTAGACCTCCGGAGCTGGTGCAACGGAGGAGCACCTGCGCCGGGGGGATTCGTGACAGTGGTCTTACCTAACAAAAATCTATCATGAGTAAAAACATATCTTTTAAGGCTCCCTTTATTAACCCTTAGTGCCGTAGTATGTTATTAACCCTTAGTTGACCATGTACATTGACGGAAAACATAGTGCAGTACTTTTTCTTATACTATAAAAAGAACAGGTATGATTCATGCCCTTTTATAATTTCGGCATATATATTTATTGTATCTACAGCCATGTGTCACCGTAACAATTCCTAACGGATTTGCAAGAGTTGATAAACGCGGCAAGCTTTCCCAATAGGCATCTGTGGCAAGCCATTCTGCTTTTTTCGCACTGCTCTTCCAACCAGGAAGTCATATCCTGTTAACCATGATATATTAGAAGAGTTGTTCTTGCCTGACTATGCTCGACCACCCTGTTGTGAGTGAAAAAAGATGGCTAGCATATTCAGTGACGCAATGTAATTATCTGTGAATATAGAAAAATAATAATCTCGCACACTGAAACTGCTTACAGAATTTATAATTTAATAGAAAACAGCAACGTCAAAGACCTTCATCAGACATGTTTTTGACCGAAACGTTGCTGTTTTCTATTAAATTATAACTTTTGTAAGCAGTTTCAGTGTGCGAGATTATTATTTTTCTATTTCGTTTGATATTTTTTCTCGCACCTGGTTATTTATTTTCAGGTGTGTGATTTGTTACTTATTTTTGACATTATCTGTGAATATACCTGCAATTCACTAGTAATCCAATTGTAGCCAATCCAGTTGGGGTTGGAAGCAATGCCAAACTTCGTTGCTACCCTATGACTTGCTCATTGGTCCTCCACCCTCCCCAGCTTTCACTGCTTTTCTTTCATTGAAATTGAATAGGAAGCTATGTTTTCCCGCGTGGTTGCCGCTGTCTAGCGCAGCGTGAGCATTAGCTTTGTATGCACAGGAGAGTCACTAGAGTGTGATGAGATCAAGAAGTCCCTGCTGAAGATGCCTCACAGCTTTCTATCAAGGCTGGCCAATTTGCATGCCACATTCCAGTAATATTGATATCAAATAAGAAACTGCAACTAATGTCAATCGGGACTAAGAACATTAGTGCCTATCTCTATGAATTAGAAAAACCTTAGTATAAAGCCTGTTTGCGTCCATATGCGTGTAAGTTAATACCTGAGAGTAATGTGGTTCTCTCTGGATTTCTATTTGAGTGCCACGCTGAAATCAAGTAAACTGCATGCGTTTGAATGCAAACATAGCATAGCTAGAGGTAATTGTCATTCGAAAGACAGCACTAAAAGAACATAGGGTGCGTGTGGTGAATAAATTATTATAAAAATGTAATTCACGTTCATGAGGAGCGATAGCCTGATAGACTAGCCCTACAGCACATAAGTCAAAAGCAAGACATGTCAGATTTGTGCCTGAGATGTGTGATTTTGACCTGGTAGTGAGGATTGGGTCTGATAAAGCATCTCCTGGGTGGTATTCTGACTCAATGTCCCATCTCCCTTAACCCTTCTGCTGTCTGTCTGCACTCCTCCCGCCACTGTCTGTCACTCACTCCTCCATTATTGATGTTCTTCATATCCCCTATCCTTGGGCATCGCTGTCAGACTTCTTGCTCTATATTGCACTCTCTCTCCTTCACTGGCTCTCCCCCACTCTCTGGCACTTTTTTTACATTGTCTTTATCTCTCTCTTTCCCTCTCGGTTTCTTACATTATGAAGATCTTTAATGAAAAGTAAATGCTCAGAGGGAAATATCAACAACAAGGTTCAGGCAATTTGGTCCATTCACATTCATTCAACCAGGTAATAATAAGATTTCCATTCTTTGGAAATCTTCAAAAGCCTTTTAGTATTAAAATTTTTGGGATTTTAATTATTAATTTCCCCACAATTATAAAAATCTAATTAAGTACCTTTCAGGTCTTCATTATTCATATTCTACAGTACTCTCTCTTTCAGTCTTCACTCTAAATGTTACCAAATGTGACGCATAAAACTACATATTTGAATGATGACAATTAAATATATACACTACCATTCAAAAGTTTGGGGTCACTTAGAAATGTCCTTGGTTTTGAAAGAAAAGCTGTTTTTTTATTAAAATAACAACAAGTTGATCAGAAATACAGTGTAGATATTGTTAATGTTGTAAATGACTATTGTAGCTGGAAACGTCAGATTTTCAATGGAAAATCTTCATAGGCGTACAGAGGCCCATTATCAGCAACAATCACTGTGTTCCAATGGCACATTGTGTTTGCCAATCCAGGTTTATCATTCTAAAAGGCTAATTGATCATTCCAAAACCCTTTTCCAATTATGTTAGCATTGTTGAAAACTGTTGTGCTGATTACAGGAGCAATAAAACTGGCCTTCAGACTAGCTCGGTATCTTCAGCATCAGCGTTTGTGGGTTCTATTACAGGCTCAAATGGCCAGAAACAAAACACTTCCTTCTGAAAATCGCCAGTCTGTTCTTGATCTGAGAATCAATGCAAGAAATTTCTCACATGATTGTTCCATGTGAGAAATTGGCAAGAAACTGAAGATCTCACACAACAATATGTAGGTACTCCCTTCACAGAACAGCGCAATCTGGCTCTAACCAGAATAGAAAGAGGAGTGGGAGGCCCCAGTGAACAAACGGGCAAGAGGACAAAAACATTCTAGGCAAAGTTCTTCACTGTTGATGTTGAGACTGGTGTTTTGCAGGTACTATTTAATGAAGTTTCCAGCTAGTAATAGTCATTTACACCATTAACAATGTCTACACTGTATTTCTTTCACTGTTATTTTAATGGAAAGAAAAAGCTTTTCTTTCGAAAACAAGGACATTTCTAAGTGACCCAAAACTTCTGAACAGTAGTGTATACATATATTTACTGGTGTTTTTACATTTTTTTAAATGTCACTAATCCAAAGATGCTACTACATATTGGATTACGCATTAAAAAAACATTCCCCACAAAACGCACTCTGGTCCAACAACTTCATAGGTGGCATTACATTTTACTCCTGACAACTGTTGTTCCCCCTATAAAAAGTAAAGTACATGTTATATTTCATTTAATTTCCATTTTCAAAACCACAGTAAGCTGAAAAATTCCTGCCAACTGAAAGTATATTTTCCCATGCTGTGGCTGTAAGAACATGACACAGGCAGGTGGTGTGGTTCCAAGCGTGGAGCGCATAGGTTTAATCGCAGGAACAGGCAAAACTCATGGTCAGAAACAGGCAAGGTCGATAACAGATCGGCAGATTAGGCAAAAGTACAGGCAGGGACGAGACTAATAATTGTTGGTAGAAAAAAACAGGCGAGAAAACTCGGTACACGGAAGGGCTATCAAAAGAATTCACAGAGCAACTGAGTAACAGACTTAGTAAAGTCGTAGCAAACAAACAATACCTCACCAAGACAAAATGAACTGAATAAATAGGGTGCTAACAAGACACAGGTGTAAACAACAATACAGGACAAGCTACATTCAAAAACAAAAGACAAAAAAAAACTAACAGGCTACATTCAAGAACAACAGCAAAAACAAAATGGAACAAAACAGAACCTCACAGTGGCCATCAGTAACCAGCCATCTGTCCCTTAGAGTCTATTAAGACTATTTTTACAATATCAAGCCACCTTCAAACTCTAAATTAAATAAATGCACTAAACCTCTCTCAAACCCAGTTAATCTCCCAGGTTATATCTCTCTATATATAATATACCAATTGAGTAAATATTACAGATAACTGAATGTTATTATATATTTACGGCAAATATCTTGTCGTACTGATGATGCATCTGGTAATTATTGTATATAATTGAATGAAAATGTGGTGTAGATTTTGCTCATTCTGTCTATGTTTTGTAACACTAATAGATTTCATATATTCTGTCTATGTTGTCTACCACTAACAACATCTAATCAAGTAAAATTTGGAATGTGTCTATACCTCAAGTATTTAACCATGCATTTAGCATTTCTCTCCTATGCAGTCGTCTAAGATATTTGAATAACCTATCTATGTTTTCCACAAAGTCTTCAGACTGAACTGGAACAAATGGACAGCTACGCTAATGAGTCCCGTGGGAGGCGGGCTCTAATGATTCTCAGCCTGATTGCTTTCATCTCTCCCATCTCCAGACTGCAGACTAAAGGACAGAATAGACAGAGGTTATGGATAGAAACAACTACAGAAATAGTAATAGTGTCAACAGCACCCACCGATAACAGGAGTGCATTTAACAAACAAGTGAAATAGTTTGTGAACGTTAACAAAAATTTACTTGAACATTTCATTTCATTTCATTGTTTACTTGAACATTTCAAAACATTTCATGTTTTGTGTTAGCCAAAATATCATAAACTCTTCGTAAATTTTTCACCCATGCGTTGTCAATGGGGTGCAAGGTGTTATGGAGGTGTGGACATATTCTTGACGTTGAAACTGCAAAGTATGTGAATAAGAAGTATTTCAATGATTGGTTTGGTTGGTTTTGGAATCATAAAACATTGTGTAAAATTGGTAGATTTTTTGCTTATAGGCCTACCACGACTTTTTAAATACATTTTTGGTGATCTGTTTGCGCTTTCCAAGTGCATCCAGCAGAACTAGGTTAACTTGGTCGACAAGTTATCTAGTTGGGCATTGTACATTCCTCAATTCAACTACCTGTTAGAGGGTCTAATTTGCAAAGTATCTATGTACTGTATAAGCTAACTGTCTAAAGTGAGTGTGTATTTAAGGGCCAATTCACACTAACAAGTTAGTATTTTGAGTAACAGAGCTGAATGTAAAGAATATACCTTAAGCCCACTCCACAGGTAGCTTTAAATGTAGCCACTGGGACTAAACTATAATTCATGCCTTTTGTATTGCTGAAATGATTGGAACGTGGTCAAGGAGGGCATTCACGTGTTGTGAAGCTGGCAGTGGTGGAAGCTTAACTGTTAGCAGCACTTTGATGTAGGTTTCAATGATGCACATGACCCGGATCAGCAACTGGGCACAGCTCCATGCCTGGAGTACCTCATTGTGGAGTTTGTTTAAAAGAGGTGAATGTAACAATGCTAAGAACATACCGTAAGCTTACTCCAGAGCTAAATTGAAATATCCAATTGTAACTTTATGTATAGCTTAAAGTATTGGAAAATTGTCAATTATGGCAGTCACCTGTGTTGCGAAGCAAAAGATTGTTGCTGGACCGCACCCGTTGTAGGGCCAGGAGACTTATCAATGGAGAAAGTGAAAGTGTTAGCAGCAATACTTTGATACCAGTTTCATTAGGAAAGCTTTTGGATTATGGCAGCAGTTTCCGGTCATTGTTTTCAGGCTTTTTGTATTGCCATTGCCAGCCAGACACCAAGCAATCCCAAATTGCTTACAGGGTTCTCCCAAAACTTTAGAATTTATTGTTATTTGATACGACAAATGAAAGGCTTATTTGAGATGTGAAAAAGTGTAATTGGACCTCAGAGTTTTGACAAGCCAAATATGTTTTTTGGACCAATAGGTTGCATTTCTTGGCATGCCAGCAAATGATGTACCTGAGTCAGTAAGTCAAATTTTACAATAAACAACAATAGGTTAAGGATCCTGATAACCATGACGTTGATCATTTTCCACAAAAGGTTAGGTAACTGTTGGTGAGTTAGTTGTGTTGGTGGAGTGTGCACAGCTGATCTTAAGGAGCCATTGCAAAGAAAACATTAACAGTTCATTAATATGAACTGATCATTTAGGGACAGTTTACAGCTTTATGAAACAAGTTTGCTTCAGCTGGTCCAACCTCCGGTACAACACACAGATTTCAGTCCAGGCCACTGAACTTTCAGCAAAAACTCTCCTCTATCTTTCTACTCTTAACTGTCAAATGAAGTTTTAAAACGGTAACACGTACCTTTAAAAAGAGGTTTATGAAACAAGCTAAGCAAGCTGTTTGTGTTAGAGTTACTGTTAGGTAGTGACTTACATTAATAGCAACAGTGCACGTGAAAATATATTCAAATTCTACAATACACACAGAGGGACGCAATGTATTCACACTGTTGTGATCCATGGTGGGGTATCTCCACCTTGGAAGGTGTATGCTGACAACTTAGACAATTTAAAAAATGGTATAGTCAATGCAAATCTGGTGACTTGTTAATCTCAATAAAAATATTGTAGCAGGCATAGGCACAGTTTTGGAATGATCAACTGCAATAAAAATTTACCAAATAACTGTTTAGTTGAAAAGGCTTTGCAGGTACTGCAGCAATATTGTTGAGTAATTAGTGATAGTTGTCCAATTTTTATTTGTTTCCAGTACAATACTGTGCTATTGTTTATGATGCATCAGTTTATGGCTCCTACCAGTGTGTCAAGATTTTCTAATCTATTATGGCGGTCTATTTAAGTCGGTCAGGGTTCTCACTCATTCTGCTACTCTGCTGGTCATCTTAGCATGTGGTTGCTAAACCCACTCACCACCCCAGCCTCCACCTGTTGGTTCTGTTTCTTTTTCTCTTTGCAATAGGTACAGTATGGCTGTTAAAATAGTAGTGTTATTGTTGTTATTAGTAGTATTGTATAAACGATCTTGCGATGGCGATGAGATGCCCTAAAGGGACAGAATTGAACTCCAAGAAAATGTATGTGTATTGTTTTGCATTGTTTCTCTAAAAAATAGTTAAACCAAGAAGATGTGTTTCCTGTCTGAAATTGCAGTAGGCAACATCCAAACAGAATTTGATGTAGCATCCTTTTGGTTACTTGTCAGATTATTTCACCACTAGGCTTACTGCTGCCCCGGTATTTATTTCAGTAGTGCCATACAGTCCTGTACAGATAAATTTAGTACAGTACTATACAGTTGACACTACTGAGGAGAATATATTTCAGTAGAGTGCAGTACTTTATAATTTATTGTACTCTGTGCTCTGCTGTACTCTACTGTGCTCTACTTCACTACCAAAACCATCCTGTTACTTAAAGGTGTCCACTGCTTCAAAAATCGGACTCCATCCGACAAACACATACTGTAGATCAATGGAGTGAAGCTTTATATAAACCCTTAGGTGTGTTGGATGACTTGTCAACCTCTATGAGCTATGTTATCTCCACAAACACACACATGCTCGCCTTGAAGCGTCTGCTTGGCGGCTTTAAGTTAGCTTTAGTTCTGACTCTTATTCACAGCCAGAGAGAGAATGCAAGCACTTACACTAAACCTTTTATATTCACTTCAATAAAAAATAGAAGAAAAAAAACAATAACTTTTGAATGTCACCAAGTTTGGAGGACTTAATCAATATCTCAAGCCAAAACAAAAACTAATCCCTTCTTTATTGTTTTTAATTTTCAGAAAAATCTTCAACTTTCATCTACATCAATGTTTACAAAGAAAGACGAACAATCTACCTGGCTAATATTAGCCTATAATACTAAATATTTGTCAGACATGGATTTAAATATCAATTTCCAGATATTTTGTATACACTTTCTTTGCGTGTGGGCATCTGTCCGTGTGTAACTAAAAATGAATGTATAGTGATGTTTCTTGCTGTCATCTCTATCAGAACATAGCCTTTTCACTCACACTTATCCTCTCTAAAGGTGAACATTTCAATCTCATTTTTCATAATTCTCATGTTTGGTTGCATAGACTGAAATGTCGTCTAAATATATTCCCAAAGCCTTGCCAATTGACTCTGGGTTGGGCTGTACTATTTGAGGTATTTGAAATAGATTGAACATTTGCTTGAGTCTGTCCCAGGTTTTGCACTTTTGACTATTATATTCTTTCTAACGTGCCACACAAGCTCAGTCAAGACCAAATAAGGTATTCAAATACTGAAGCTTGGTCTGTTCTATGAGTTCAACATCCAACGTGTCAGAGTTCCCCACCCATGTAAGTCACAGCGACAGCTCTGAACACCTCACATCAAATCCTTTTCTTAAGCCCACTTCTAATAGTGCTGACCTTTTACATCTACCAGCAAATAAGTTATTTTGTAGAAACAGCATTTTTACTGTATGCATCCTGTTTGGGCCATTGGCACTGTAGCCTAGACAGTAGATAAATAGTGCACACAAAGGCACTTTCTTTACCCCAACACCAAATGCATGTTAGATGAGCGTGATGATTAAAGAGGTGATGTATTGTGGAAGGCATGGCTGAGATTGGATGACGTGTTCTCCAGAACAGGTCCCATCAAAATGATAACGCTAGCAGTGGTTAGCTAGAAACCTATTGCAGAGCATAGAGGTTTTGCAGAACGTTGATGTGATGTTGTGGCAAATGTTGTTTAAAGAAAACGTCTCAACTTCAGTATTTCTGTGCATATTAGAAAATTTAACCGCATTGATGGTCATCGTAATGATACAAGCGTTAATCGTTTATCAGCCAGTGCAGAACATAACATTTAACAATATTTTTAGTGCTTTCTTGGTTTTTTAACAATTTCTTTTCTTCCAATCCTAATCCTAAAGGTTATAGAAGACACTCCTTAAATATGATAAATGAACAATAAAGACACATAGGCTATGGTTCAGTAAACATCTACGGTATATTGTTTTATACCTTTATAACAACATCACAATGACTGAAGCCTTTTCCAGTCAGATTTGAAACAAACTAGTCCATTATCAGTTTGAGAGGTATGTACACTGTATGAAATCACTCACACTATATTTACTATTGACCTGAGTAAATATGCCTCTCAAGATTCAGATAACAAATCAAATATTCTCAACTTCAGATTATTTAAATGACAATTTAAATCAGTCATTATTGGCTGAGAGAATTCTAAAGGCTAATTTTAAAGAGCATAGCCTCTAAAGTGAATGCAGCTCTAGGCTTGAGCATGACTTCCAAGACATCATATAAATGTAATGTGCTGCAATCTTCCAAAAACAGATATTTTGGTGTTGTGGCAATCTCACACACAAGTGTAGTCAAATGGGTTATCAGTTGGGGTTGCGGAATGGCTTATAATGACTTTGGACCATCTCTCACAGACCTTTGACTGACAAGTAAAACAAATCTCTGAAAAACCTGATACCTTAAAACCCCTCTGAGGTATGCCTATCTTGCTCGACATTTAACACTTACAGAATCACATGCCCATTTCTGTCCATTATCGACAAAAGAAATAATGAACCAAACCTTCCCTGATGTCCAATGATAGAGCTTTCAATGACCGATTTCAAGATCAGACCTAAGAATTTTATTACATGCTTTAATCATACATGGAATTTTTGCTCCAATATATTGCTTGTGCCTGTGAATGTTGAGTCATAACATGTATCCTTCTCAGTCTGGCGTGAACCATTTAAAGTTCTTCTCAGTCCTTTCACCCATGTCTGTTGTATTGACAGTCTCCAGAGAAAAGCTCTCAATTATAAAGGTGCTGATGGCCATTTATGCACGGGCGCGTTTGTGTGTGGGCATACGTTCGTATGGACATATGCGTATTTGTGTGTGTGTGTGTGTGTGTGTGTGAGTGTGTGTGTCAGCAGTATGCAAGTGGCCATTCAGATATCTTGTTCTATCCATGGTCATCATCTGATTGATAATGTAGCCAGTGTCTTTCATGGAAAGATCGGTCGTGGTAAACTATTACCTCCCCATCAGGGCCTGTCATGTAGGACATCACTCTTAGAAGCCTCATTTCCCTTCT